>PVKY010004126.1:0-19900 GCA_004027775.1 Bradypus variegatus
CCTGGTTTATTCACCACCTTCCCCATGGCATCCAGCACCATCTAATTCACTGCATGGTTTATTTATTTGGCATATTGTGTTCCCTCACTAGAATGTATGGGCCATGAGGGCATTTCATTGACTGCTGAATAGCCAGTGTCTAGACTAGTGCCTGGCACATTGTAGGTGCTTAATAAATGCTGCATGGCTGAATTAAATGGAAGCATTTCCTCACAGGAGATGAGAGGCAGAGACGGGAACCTGGTTGGGGCAGCCCAATGTTCTCCTCACTTCTCACTGGAGGAAAGACCTAGACAAGCACTGGGAAGGGCTTCGCCCAGCACTGCCTGGATGGGTGATTGGGGACCCAGTGCAGGAACTTAAAAGTGCATGAACCAGGCTCTGGACGGACACTGCCAGACTGTTGCAAAGGCCTTGTCAGGGCGGGGGCCAGCCATACCCTTCTGGGGTCTCCTTTGGAAAGGGCAGCTGGACATATAGGAAGCCCATGGTACTCTCTCTGAAAATGAGAGGTCTTTGTTGAGCCCAGGATTGGCTCTACGTGGAACTCCTCAGGGAGATGGTGGGCTCATCTTGCCAAATGGAGCTGAGCTGTGCTAGTTAGGGAGCCAGCCCTCCAAGGCACCCTCAGATCACATTAGGGTCTACGGGCTTCAATGGCAGTTGGGAAGCTCACCCAGGTTTCAGAGGAAGATCCAGAGAAGGGAGCAGAGGCCCCTTGCTAAGGCTGGAGTGAGGGCATCAGCCATGGTCATCAGTGGACACTTGTGTATCCAAAAGAGCCATGTTTTAGTGTCTGAGCTGCTAAAACAAAATCAGACGATGGGTTGGTTTAACAACAGAAATTTGCTGACTCACGTTTTCAGAGTCTGTAAAGCTTGCTTCCTCCCAGGGCTGGTATCTTCTGGCTGGCTGGCAATCTTTCTGGTTCCTTGGCTTTTCTGTCACATGGCAATGCACATGGTGGCATCCTCTTTCTCTTCTGGGTTCCACTGACTTCCAGCTCCTGGCTGCTCCCTGTGGCTTCTCTCTGCATCTGACCTTGACTCTGCCTATGAAGGACTCCAGTAATCCAAGCTGATTCAGAAGGGTCACACCTCAACTGAAGTAACATCTTGAAGAGATTATATTTACAATGGTCCACACCCACCAAAATGAGGACCAAGACCAAGAACACATCCACACTAGGGTGCACAATTCAATCCACCACGAGTGGTGACTGGAAAGACAATCTGCCAGAAGCCGGAGCCTAAAAGCTTGGAGGGCCCTTTTCCAGAGTTCATGTGTCTTGGCTGCATCATTTAAGAATATTTGATTCTGCTACAAAACATAAGAGAAACTACTTGTAGAAGCAAATAGCTTGTGAGACATGTTACATATAAGGTATGTAGAATACATGTATGTTGAATAGTGATAAAAAGGATGGAACAAATGGAAGCATTACTAATAGAGAGAAAGGGATTGAAACACCAATGAGGTATCAAAATATCCATGATGCACTAAATATATGTGAGGCACTCAAAAGTCATGAGTCCATCAGCCACCCACTGGTGACCCTCATTCCAGCCCCATGTATCCTCTACCTGAGAAACATGGGTAAAAAATCAGCTCTTAATTTATTTGCCATCTCAAAATTAATGAGCTCTTTAAAACATCCCAGATGCGAACTTCTCTTAACTCTTACCATGGGAAAAAAAAATGCCTTTTATAATCTAAATAAAACACCAAATGGGTCTGAGTCTTCAAAAAATACATTAATTTTTTTTACCATATATATATATATATATCTCAATAGCTGCTCATCGGGCTAATTGGTGGGTGAGAGCTGCATCCCGGGGTACGTGTCCTGGTACCTCTGACAGAGTGCGTGAGTGTTGGTTCAGGCACCTTCCTGCCGAGCTCCTTGCCCTTTCTTGATCTGGTCCTGTAACCCCACCATCAGCAGCAGAGAGAAACAGGACACATAAACACTGCACCCCAGGATTCAGGTATTGTGCTCCTTCCACCCCGTGGCTACCCTAACCGAAGGGTGTTACCTTTCTTTTCCCTTGCTTCTTGCTGTGTGCTTTAATTGATTTAATAAGCCATGTAATTTGAAAATCTTAATTTGGTCCAAGTGCCTTTCTGTTCCGTGACCTCTGGGACAGCTGCCACTCTGTCAAGATAATTCTCACGCCACATTGGAGCATAGAGCTTTTCGGGCACACTCACAGGTATACCCTGGGGAGGGCATCTGGGGGACTTGTGCCATGATGATTTGGACATGAAAGGAAGAGTTACCTTATCTTGTGAGCATAGTCTGGTGTGGCCAAGTATACTTTCTATGGCTGGCTATGACAATATCTCCTGTTCCACATGCTCTTTTTACAGTGGGACCTTGATCCTTCTGTGGAATTATGGGTTACATAATTCTTGGAGATATGTACCCCAGAAAGACATGTTCTTAATTTCAATCTCTTCCTGTGGGTGTGGGCCCATTGTAAATAGGAGCTTTGATGAGGTTACTTCCGTTAAGGTGTGGCCCACCTCAATCAGAATGGGTCTTAATCCCATTACTGGAGTCCTTATAGGGAAGGCCACAGAGAAAGAAGCCATGGGGAGAAGCCAGACATTGAAATTCAGTGGAACCCCAAAGAGAAAAGAGAAGACGAGAAGATGCTGCCATGTGCATGTGACGGAAAAGCCAAGGAACCCCAGAGATTGCCAACCCCCTGGGAGGAAGCAAGCCCTCTAGCCTCTGAAACTGTGAACTCTGAAATTGTTTTTAAGCCGACCCTTGTATGGTATTTGCTTTAGCCGCCCCCGGAAACTGAACACCCTCCCTTTGAGGGAGGAGTCATGGCTCCCTCTCTGCCCCCCCCCCCAACTTGGGTAGACCTTGTGACTGGGGAGGCTGGCAAGTGGTGTTGGGCGAGGTTGATGATGTGGCCTTAGGTGACTTCTGAGGCCAAGTCATAGAAGGCGGCACTGCTTCTGCCGGCTCGCTGGAATGAATTTTCGCTCTGGAAGCCTCCGCCACCATGGGGCACTCTTACTGCCCTGAGGCCGCCATGCTGTGAAGAAGCCCACACTGGCCCGGGAGGAGAGACCTCACAGAAAGGCCCCATGGGGGTGTTTCAGCCACCAGCCCCAGCTGAGCTCCCAGCCGACAGCCAGCATCAACTCCCCGCCTTCCAGTCTTCCCAGTCTGGGGGGAACAGACACTGGCTACAAGGTGGCAGAACTCGGGGGTCTGGCTGGTCTCGGAGGCTGCCTCCCCTGCCCAGGCTCCCTCCCTGCCAGCCTGCCACTGCAGGGGTGAGAAGCGGCCCTCGCACCCAGCTCCCTCGGCGAAGTGCTCCCGTCTCAAGGATCACCAAAGGGAGGATCTGGTGAGGCTGGGGGTTGGTGCCAGCTGAGGACAGATTTTGTCCAGCCTCCCCTAGTTTGCGGTGCCCCACCCTCAGGAGGAACGTGCTGTCCAGGTCATTCGAATCCGCTTCAAGCCTGGCACAGGAGGCCAGCTCTGTTGGTCCTGATGGAAGGAGGCAGCTGGGGGGGAGCTGGGTCTGAGGACTCCAGGAGAAGCCCTGAGCAGCCAGCACCCCACAGCCCTCAGTGGCCCCTGCTGTGGGGCATTGGCAATTCAGGTCAAGATGTGGCTCTTATTGACCCACCTCTGACATTACAAGTCCTCCCAGCCTGCGTTTGGCTGGGTTTGGGGCCTCCTGGAGTGAGAGCAGAGAGTGCTGAGTGCGCAGGGTGCACGAGGCCTCTGAGGCACAGCTGAGCCTGCTTGTTGTTTCCTATCGATCCGCCTCTCTAGGGTCCTTCTCTTTCCTTCTCTTCAAAATAATTTCAGAGGGAGCATTTTCTGCATTTCAGCTTCCAGCCCCATCTTCCCTGGCTTCTCATTTGCTCTCAGTTCCAGGAGCAGCTCCTGGTTCCAGCCTATTTAGTTTGCCTGCAGGTGTCTCTCTCTTAGTCCCTGCCCCCATTCCAAGTCACTCAGGAGAGATTCTACTGAGTGCCACACAGGAAAACTGGGTTGCCTCACCCCTTCTCGATTTTCCTGGTTACCAGGGTCTGGGCTAAGAGTTGCTCAGAATGTCCCTGGGATTTACTGAGTTCCTACTGAGGACCAGAAACAGAATGAGAGAGGTTTCGAACATGGCCTGGTGCCAGGCAGCCAGGTCCAAACTCGGCCTCAACACTCAGCTGCTGTGTGACCCTGGGCAAGTTACTTCCCCTCTCTGTGCTTCAGTCGCCTCATCTGCAAAATGTGATGTGATGGAACCCACCTCACAGGGTGAAAGAGCAAAAGCACATGAAATATTTAGAACAGGACCCAGCACATGGTGGACGCTACATAAATGTTAGCTGTTATCATTACACAGGCCTCTGTGCTGACAGTGGTGGGGATATAGATTGGGGAAGGTCTTGCTTCCCACTGGTGAGGGCTAAGGGCCTGGAATTCTTTCTGGAAGAAGAAGGTCCCCTGCCTTGACCTCCACTGAAAACAACCCCTTTCCGCTACCCTCCCCCTTCAATGCACTTCCCATTGGAGTCTTTCTCTTTCATTGTGCTAGTCCTGCTGGGGAAAGGAAGATAGTGGTCTTTGCATTTCCCACATGGGGAAATGGCAGTGCACTGAGGGGGCAGTGGCCTGCTCCAGGCCAGCATCAGGGCAGCTCAGGCCTCGCTGCTCCATTCCCCCACCCAGCACCCCTCCCAGCCCAGGCTTTCTCACCATTGCCCATCTCCTCCTGGGCTTGCAGTGGGGGTTGGAGTCTGGGGAGCGGTGAGTCCCCCCATCCACGCCAGCACCAGAGCCTGGAGACCCCAGATGTCTACAGGAGTCGATTCCTGCCCTCCCCCTTCCATTTCTGGCTTTGGGGTGCTGGGAGCCCTGGGAAATGGCAGCCCGGAAGGGAGTGTCCCTGTTTGGGGACCTTTTCAGCCCATCCTGAAAGGGAAGACTGGCCCCCTCTGGGGATATCCACTGTGGCCCTCCAGTGGCCAAGAGACAGGTGTGGCCTTCCACACAGGGTGGGCCCTTTGGGGAGGGCAGCAGTGAGCCCAAGGGAACCCACGATGCCCCAGCTCCACCCACTTCTCCCTTTATCCAAGCCCTTGCTACCTTTCTAGGCCCTCTCAGGCAATCCCTGGAAATTCTGGCCTCCCTTCCTCATGGAATCTTCTGCTGGGCCACTCTGCAAGCCCTGTCAGTACATGATGCTGTGACTTGTTCAGCTATTTCCTGAGTCCCTCTGGCCACACCAACTAGTCCGGAAACTTCCAGAAGGCAGAGCCAGGGCCACCCCCGTCTCTAAATCCCCACAGTGCCTGCTTCCTGGGGATGTGGTGGAATGACCGTGCTGATTGTAACCAATGAGGAGGAGAATATGGATACTTCAAAACCCTCATCCATCTCCAGGAGCCGCTGGTGGGTCTACGTGACTCACAAGAGCCAGGAACATGAAGTTGTCACCATCACTGCCCTCATCCCTTGCATCTGTGAAGCCTTCCTTCATGAGCAGTGACTCACTCCTTTCCAGGCTCCGCAGTGAGGAGCTGGAGCAGCGCTCAGTTCTTCTGGGAGAAGGCAGGGCAGAGGCTGCTGCCAGCCCCTTAGGAAGCATCAGTTAGAGAGAGGCATGAAACATGGAAAATGAACAGTGGATCCAACTAACGTGTGGGACTGGGTGGGGAGCAGGCCAGCCGGACCCAGGAGGCGAAGGTGACAGTCACCCATACTCAGTAACGGCACATGCTCCTGCAGCCCTCGCTGGGTGCCAGCCTCTGTGCTTGCTGTTATCTCACTTATTTCTCACAACATGCCCACTAGGTGGGCCATTTTATTATCTCCTCTCCTTTATAGATGGGGAAAGCAAAGCACTGAGAAGGTGAGTGATTGGCCCAGAGACACACACACAGCTAGTAAGCGGCAGAACCAGGACTTGGACCTGGATGGCCTTATGTGGTGTCAGTGCCCTTCACACCACACTCAGAGCCACCTTACCCCACTGTTCCAGTTTGCTAAAGCTGATGAAATGCAAAACACCAGAAATAAATTGGCTTTTACAATGGGGGTTTATTAGTTCACAAATTTACAATTCCAAGGCCATGAAAATGTTCCAATTAAGGCATCAACAAGAGGACGATGCCTTCTCTGAAGAAAGGCCAGTGGCATCTGGGGTTCCTCTGCCACAGGGGAGGCACATATTAATGTCTACTGGGCCCCTCCTGGGCTCAGCTTCTGGTTTCCGTTGCTTTCTCCAAAATGTCTCTGGGCTTCTGTCTTAGGTTCTCTCTCTCAGCTCCTGTGCATCCTTGCTTGTTTCTCCCAGGGCATTTCTCTCTAAATGTTCAGGGGATCCTCTCTTAACTTGTCCTGGGCAAACTCTGGATTTCCTCTCTTAGCTTCTCTCCTGTTTCTGGTCCCAATGGCTGTCTCCAAAATGTCTCTGGGTATTTTCTCTCAAAGTGTCTCTGAACTCTCTTCAAAATGTCTCTGCTTTTTATCCTCTCATAGAGGACTCCAGTAAACTAATTAAGACCCACCTTGAATGGGTGGAGTCACATCTCCATGGAAATAATCTAATCAAAGGGTCCCACCCACAGAAAGTTTTGTGTAAACCTGGGAAACTGATCCAGTGAAAATAATTCTTAAATTGTATTTGAATCATGAATAATTCTTAATTATCTTCAACTATCTAAAGGCATTTTTTCATTTTCTAATTAGTAAAGATTTGAGCTATCTATACTTAAAAGAATGCATTTCATTTTAATAGAGGTTAAAATCTTTTAAATATTAGTAGATATGTCTGAATAAGAAAACGTAAAATGTAACGAGAAGAATACCTAAATAAAAAAGGCATAATTAAAAAAAAAATAGGTCCCACCCACAATATGCCTGACCCCCACAATATTACATTAAAAGAACATGGCTTTTTATGGGGTACATAACAGATTCAAACCAGTACACCCACCCCTAACACCAGCACTTGGTCACTCACCATGCCTATGAAATGGCTTTTTGTCAATGCCATATTTTCAGCCCCATAATGCCATAGTATCCTTGCACCTATTTGTCTCAGTCAGCTACTGGCACAATAATGCTGTGTAACAAACCACTCCCAAAGTCTCAATGGTTTGCAACAAAAAGCATTTATGTTCAAGATCATGGAACTGCAGGTTGACTGCAATTTGGCTGCATTTATTAGATATGTCTTGTGTGCCAGGCACTGTTCTCAGTCAGGCCCTTGAGGAGTTGGCCATCCAGCAGGGGAGATACGTAAGAAACTAACTGTAATGAGAAAGGCCAGGCACTGTGATAGAAGCTTGTTCAAAGTACTAGGAGGATACAGGAGAGAGGAGGGGGAAATTCTTCCCTGGGGTGAACTGGGGATAGACAGTGTTTTGGTTTGTTAGGCTGCTGAAAGCAGATATCATGAAAAGGGTTGGCTTAGCAATGTGAATTTATTAGCTTACAGTTTTGATGCTGAGAAAAATATCCAAATCAAGGCATCATCAGGGTGATGCTTTCTTCCCAAAGACTGGCTGCTGGCGATCCTTGACTCCTCTGCCATGTGGCAAAGCACATGGCAGCACCTGCTGGCCCCTCCCTTCCCTTCCAGGTTTCGTTGCTCTCAGCTTCTGGCTTCCTTGTCTTTCTCTCCCTCTCTGTATTCATTCTGTTTATAAAGTACTCCAATAAGAGGATTAAGACCCATCCTGAAAGAAGTGGGTCACACTTTAACTGAAGTAGCCTCAGCAAAAGATCCTACTTACAATGCATCAATCCGAAGGAATGGATTAAATTTAAGAACATGCTTTTCTGGGGTACGCATGGTTTCAAACCACCACACAGAGTCACGTGGGAGCAGGGCTTTGAAAAATGAGTAGGATTTCAAGAGGCAGAGAAGGTTGTTCCAGGAAGCAGGAGCGACCTTTAGCAAAGGCACAGAGGTGTGGAGAGACTAGGAGCAATTAAAGGACGGCAGGCTGTTTAGTTTGCTAAAGGAGGTGTAGGAAGCCAAGGAGGAGGGTGCATGGAGGCAGGGGTAATGGGTGGAGGAGCAAGTTGGAGTAGCTGAAAAGGGTCAGGCCAAGCATTCTGAGAAGGCCTTGAAAGTTTTTAAGCTAGAGAGTAGAATGATTTGCTCTTGAAGAAGGACAAGGAGTTGAAAGCAGGAAGGCGATTGGAAGACTTTGGCAGTTCTCCAGGTAGGTGTTGTGAGCCCAGGGCCAGCTGGACCCAGCAGGTGGGGCAGGTGCCTGGGTCCTGGGTGTGCCTGATCCCAAGGTGGAGGGGACGAAGGGCTCCCCTGTGGAGTTCACGCTGCGTGTGATATAACAGCAATATCAGGGCTCTTTCTGGGTTGCTCACATTCAGCCTGTACTTCAAAAGAGGCTTTATTGAAATGTTTTCAGCAATGGCAGTGTAATTGAGATAAATCCATGTTCCATCCCTACCCCCAGGTGGATCCTTTGCAGAACATTCACTCACTCAATTTCTTACTAAAATGTTCATTCTCCGTTTAAAACAAAACAAAAACAAAAACAAAAGCCAACTCATTTTTTTCCACGCTCACATGTACCTCCTGGGCTCTGTCAGAGGCCCAGGCCCAGGGCCTGCCCCAGGACCTAACTCCCTGAGCGCCATGGACAGCTCAGAGAGAGGCCGCCCCAGCGAGGGTTCTGCCTGCACAGGCAGACGGACCCTGGGGGCTTAATCTTTGGGCTCCCAAGGGGCCCATCTCCAACGTGGGTGCCCAGAATGTGTCCTCCGCCAGTGACAGTTGATACCCAGTGCTGACAGGAGGCAGCCTGGGCTGAATGACTCAGGGAGCCCCGGAGTCACAGGACCCAACCCCTCCCCATCTCTGCCCGTGCTGCCCCCCAGTCCCACTACCCCAATCAGGCTGTAGGGGTGACCATGGCTCCCTGCTCAGGCCTGGGGCTTGGGATGGGATGGACAATTATGGCCGAAGCTGCCAGAGTGGAGGTGTGAGGGGTGACACCGGAGAGCCGATGGACAGCTGCCTGGAGACGAGAACCGTGTCTGGAGATGGAGAAACCCACATGGCCAGCTCAAGTCAGGGAAAGGAGGGCGCTGCTGCAGCAGGGAGAGGCTGCTTATTTTTAGCCCACTTATTGGCTGGGGCTTTGCAGACCAGGATGCAGCCCCCGCTCCTCGCTGATGCTGCTTTTTCTCCCCACCAGGGCTGGGAATTGGTTTCTTTTCCAGGCAGCCATCTCAGCAGCCACCCACTGCAGTGGCGGTCCCTGGGCAGATGGCTGTGTGTCTATTATTTTTGATTGCCCATCTTATGGGGCATGAAATCACCAAGGAGGGACACGGGCTCGAGAGCCTGCAGCCTGAGAGGCAGAAGGAGGAGATCCCGTCTCCCTAGGGCACGGCAGAGGGGGTGGCGGCAGGGTGATCCGGACAGGAGTCCCGGGACCTCAGGTGTTCCCACACTGTTCGTGCTTCACGCCCTCTGGCTCTGGAGGGGGCATCGGGAAAAGCTGCCACCACGATGCGAAGGGCAGGTGTCAGCCTGGCTTCTTGCCCCATCTCTGCCTGGGCTGGTGCAGCTGCTGGCCAGGCCCCTCGGTCCCAAGGAAAACAGAGGCAGCTTGGTGCCTCAGTTGCCCTTTTCTGCCACATAGCCTGAGGCATGGGCAGGACCAGGTCAGCCAGGGACTTGTGGAGATGCTAATGTTTAGACTTTTCCCTTAACCGCAGGGCAACAAGGCCAAGGGGCAGCAAGGTCAGAGGGCACCAGGCTGCCAGGAGACACTGTTTGCCAGCGCGCTGCTTCTCTGCTGGGCTGGTCTTTCATCTCCCAGTCCTGGTGCAAATGAGGATGGCTGATGTCTGAGCCCTGAGGTTAGGGAAAAGGTTTACATCAAGCCCTTCTCCTCCCTCCTGGTAGGAAAGCCAGGAAATAAGAAGAAATATGAAGAAAGGAGATTTAATCAAAGAAATTCGAGTCCTACAGGATATGTGCCACCTGAGCAGAGGCATGAACAGGTGATGAATGGGAAGGTCTCCAGGCCTGAAACCAGGTGAGACGCTGCTGCCCAGAACCCCACCCCACCCCGGCCTGGGCAGGGAGCTGGAGGTCAGGACCTCTGGGCAGCTCCTGGCAAAACGCTTTCTTCACCTCTCCTGCCTCCATTTGGAGCCCTTTCCAAGCTGAGGTTCCTTCCCTTGGGAGCATCGGCCCTCCTCTGTAGCCTCCCACCCACCTCGGGTAGCTCCCTCCACACTCAGGTTCTCTGTAAACACATTCTCTCTTCCCCAGCAGAATGCACCAGACACATGTCTTGTTCCCTCAGGCCTCTTTTCTCAGCTTTTCAGGTGATAGCTAGCTAATTCTATAAACAAATTCAAGCCAACTTGGAAGTTAATGACTGAAACTGTTAATGACTGCTAACAACAAAATGGGGTGGGGTGGGGTTTTTTTTTGCATTTTAGTGGCGAACAGGCTTTAATACAAAAAAAAGAATCCCCAGCGGTGAACTGTCAGTCCTCTGCAGGCAGGGAGAGAGATTTTGGGGTCGAGGGCCTTTGTCAGAGGCCTGGACATCGTCCTGTGTGTACTGACCACCCACATAGATGCGGGCGTGCCCGGCTGCTTCTAGGCTGCCTCCAGGAAGCCCCAATGACCCCCCACTACCCACCCGACTCCCAATTCCCCCAGCCCTGTCCTGCAACTGGGGGGCCAAAGGCCTCTGTGGACTCCTACCTGGGCACAGGTGTTGTTGGCCCAGGGTCTCAGACAGGCCCAGGTCACATAAACATGCCTCAGGATTTACTTATGACTGTTACCTCCTCATTTACAAGTGAAACAACTGAGTAACCTGCCCAAGGTTACGTGGCAAGCTGCTTTGCTTGGAACCTAGGTGTTCTGTCTCCTGAATCCATGCTGTTTTTGTTGATTGGGTTATTTGTTTATTTATCCCTGTTGAAAGCCATTCCCCTCCTCTCCCTCTCCTCTCTGAAGCCAACCATTCCAACTACGGGTTTGGGTTTTGTAAGAGTGCTTGCCGGTGTGTGCGCGCGCGTGCGTGTGTGCATGTATCTTTGATCTATTTAAGTGGTCCAGAATTATGGATCTCATTTTCTCTTTTACTCTTTCCACTCAGTCCTGTTTTTAAGACTCTTCTATGTTCTATGAACAGCTATTTCCTGGCTTTTAGCTACTGCAGAGTCCATGGCTTGCTGCCACCACATTTTACCTGCCCAGTCTGCCAGGCCCTGCATCTCCCACCTCCACAAGGAATATCTCCATAAATGTCCTCAGGCCTGTCCCCTGATGAGAGTGGGGGTGGGATTTCTTTAGGAAGGAACAGAAATGCTGCACTGCAGGGCAGAAACAGTCTGACTTTGTCTCAGAATTGCCATTTCACTTTCCAGAATGGCCACTTTGGATTCCCCCCATGGACTCTATCTGGTGGGAAGTCATTTCCACCATATCATACAGGCTCCCTGGCCAAGAAACAGCACCGGTGTCATGTAAGCCTGTCGAGGCTGACACTGAGTTTAAGTTCTGGTGAACTAAAAATGGGAGAAGAGAAAAACGATGTTTTCACAACATAGCAATAGTAATCATGATCGTTAAAGGACAGTTACGTGTTTGCCTAATTCCCCGACTGTTCAGTAATTCCCAGTGTGGGTCTGTGGAGGATGTCTTCCATTTGTCCGTTCAGCTCCACTGTGCACCCTTCACCCTGCTCTCTGCCTGGACACTGAGCTGTCTGGGCAGCCTCCCAGCCTCAGCGCTCTCTGGCTTCTAGGTGGGGATGGCCCCTGGGAGGTGCCTGCAGATTAGAGGGCAGCAGCAGAGGAAGTAGGGGTTTTACTCCTCTGGCTTCTTTCTCCCTCAAAATATATCAGATGCATGTCTCATTCCCTTACGCCTTCTTTTCTCAACTTTTCAAACAATAGGAATCAGGTCACCATGGGTGGGCTGTCTCCTGATGGCCTTCTCCACACAGCTACCCTTGGGGCTCTGTGAATCGCCCCCAAACCTTGCTCCTTCAGGCCTAAACTCTGCCTATATGCCCTTGTGAATATTCCTTTACTGAGCACTCAATTACCCACCTTGTATATGTCCCCTATTTCCTGCAGTGGGTTAGACTATCAAAGGACAGACTTGGCACTAACATTCTGCATTTGAGGACAGCTTCCGTGTCCTCTAATATGTCTGTCTCATTATCCCAATCAGAAACCTGAGCTGGGGGCCTGCCTTCTCAGGACCCGCTTTCATACATTCTGTTCTCACCCCTTCAACTACCTAGTCCCCTCCTCCGTAGAGGTGTGATGGTTATGTTCATGTGTCAACTTGGCCAGGTGGTGATGCCCAGGTGTCTGGTCAAGCAAGCACTGGCCTAACCATTACTGCAAGGACATTTGTGGCTGGTTTATTAAATCATCCATCAATTGACTGCACCTGTGGCTGATTGCATCAACGAAAGGTGTGTCTTTCTCAATGAGAGAATTCGATCAGCTGGATTTAATCCAATCAGTTGAAGACTTTTAAGGGACAAAAAGAGAGGACCTTCACTTCTTCTTTGGCTAGCCAGGGAAGCATTTCCTGAGGAGTTCATTGAACACTTCAATTGGAATTGCCAGCTCTCTGCCTGCCTATGGAATTCGGACTCATGCATACCCACAGTTGCATGAGACACTTTTACAAAATCTTATATTTACAGATATCTCTTGTTGGTTCTGTTTCCCTGGAGAACCCTAACTAATACAAGAGGCCTTGGGCCAGTGCCCTGCCCCACCCCACCCCACTCCCCTTCAGCTCCCTGGATTTGCCTCTGCCATGGCTTTAACCTCTGTCCATGGCATAGCCGTCACAGACCATGAGCTCTTGGAGCCAGGCTCAGGATTCCAGGTTTCCAGCACTGTGTCCAGCCCATAGCAGCCCCTCTGCATTTGTGAAGTTCTTGCTGGCTTTCTGGCATTTCCTCTGAGCCCACTGGGATCCCCTCTGACCCAAGGGAGATGGTGGCCAGCCTCTGCCTGGCCCCTCCACCACCCTGCTCTGACCCATGGCCTGTCCCACTTTGGGGAAGGAGCCAATGACAGAAGCTGGAAGATGTAGTTAGGTGTTATTGGAGGGCCAGAGGGCTAACACTTTAATTGCATAATTATTTCCTCAGTAAGGATAGTGCTGGGGAATATGAGGCCTGCTGCCTGCTTGGATGGTGTGAGGACGAGTGAGTTATATTTTCCCAGATAAAAGCACCAATCGCCTATAAACTCTGATTCTGTCTGATGTAAAACCACTTTATTGCACATCCAGAAATTACTACCCGTATAAAAGCACATTATTGTGATGTAAAAATAGATTTTTATATAATTTTTTCATGCTGCCACTTTGTAATTCCTCATTTCCGAGCACCCCGAGATTGCACAGAGGTTTATTGTTCTCTTTTAATTGTTTGCCATGGCATGCCAATTTATGGTGAAATATTTTCCCTGAGATCAGAGCAGGGCATGAGTATAAATATCAGCCATCATTTCAAGGCAGGCAGGGTTCTTGGGTACCCAAAATACCAACAGACAGCATTAGGTTTGTGGTGATGCCACAGTTTGGGTTGGGAATGGGGTCTGTGGTGTCATACCTGAAGCCCCCAAGTGGGACAGGAAAGGGGAGGAACCTCAGCCCCTCCCACATGACCCCAGAGAGGGTACAGCATATCCCTACGGCCTGCTAGGGTGCAGCCAAGGAAAGCTGTGCTCCATGCCCGGATGTAAGCCCCACTGGCTTGATCCGAGAGGATCATGGGGCTGCCCGTCCCCTATTCCCTCACTGCCTGGGGAAGCCTCCACCCCATGAAGCTTCCCTTTCAGAACTCTGACCTTTCCCACATTGAATCCCTCTCACTGTGCTTCCTCCCAGGTGGGCAGCCCATAAGAGCCTTATTTTGGAAGAGCTGAATGAATGCCTCACCCCCTGCAGAAAAATTCCCACCCTTGGCTGCCCACCCATTCAGGCTGCCTCCCTGCTGCAGAGGGCAAAGGACCCCTGACCCTCTGGACACTCTGTCCTTACTTGCCAGGGCAGAGGAGGGTCGCTTTTCTGTCCTTACAGCTATGGTGGTGAATCCTGTGAACCCAGTGCAGCTTCTCCCCACCCCCGGCAAACCATAGCAGCCATTCACCTCCCTCCTGGCCCAGATGCGGGGGCTCCTTCCCAGCTCCCAGTGTCTCTGTCTGCCATCCAAAAGCTACTGGACAGTGCCTCTGGACTGATGAAGAGGCTGGGCAGCAGCCCCAGTCCCCGGGGGTGCCCCTCCTCCATTGGCAGCTCTGGGTAGGCAGGTGATGAATGAATGAAAGAATAAATGTTTACATCAGTGTTTTCCAACATTAATGTGCTTCAGAATCACCTGCTGAGCTCCATTCCCAGGGTTTCTGTTTCAGGAGATCTGGAGTGGGGCTGTCCAGAAGCCAGATTTTGAGAACCACTAGCCCAGATTATCTGTGTCTCTGTCATCCTGATGGATGAGGGCATTATTGAGAGTTATCTGTAGCGTAAACCAACAAGAGATGGAGAGCGATCAGGCCTCATCACAGCTCCCGCGACGGGGCGGGGAGAGGAGGAAGAATAGTTAAGAACAAGTGATAAGAAGTCCCCAGAGACCTGGGCCCTGCGGGGGGAGGGGGAGGTACTGGTGGAGGGACCAGGAGACTAAGTCACGCGGGGCCACATCTGGCCGGCGGAGAAGCGGTGGGCTTCTCCCACGCTGGGGCCGAGGGCGCCCTGGGCGCTCGGGAGAAGCGGCTTCCAGCGCCCGGGGGCTGAGGTCTGGGCCTCCCGGGCCTCGGAGCGGAAGGGCCGGGCCTCTTGCACCGCACCGCACTATTGCGGGGCCGCTCTGGGCACCTGCTGAGGCACGCGCCTAACCCCACTGCCGGGACCTAGCTGCAGACGAGGCGCAGCCATTCGCGCCTCGGCGAAGTGGAGCCCCGGCGGCCCGATCCGAGTTGGGGCGCTGTGCGTCCGCGCGGGCGAAGAGCCCAGGACGCTCTATAGCCCCCGCCGCGCCTCTCCGACCCCGGGGCGCTCCTCGACAGCTCCTGGGAGCGCGTAGGAGATTCCTCGGTGAGCCATTTCCCCGAATCAGCTGCGGGCTCCTTTCCCCCTCTTAATGACAGGGTGTCCTCTCGTTAGTGGATGTGAGCCAAGGCGGACCCCCACCCTGCGGCGCCCCGGCCGGGATTGGGACGCGAGGGGCAGGGAAGGGAGAGGGGAGCCCTCAGAGGAGGGGGCGCGCGCGGTGGGCAGGGACGCCCGCAGCCAGGCGCCAGACTCCAACTCCGGTCCCGCAGTTCAGTTCTGAGACCTTGCCCAAGTCCCTTCCCCTCCTCGGTTCTCAGTTTCTTCAACTGCAAAATGGGGGGAACCATTATATCCAGTTGGAAGGCTTTGAGGGTTTCTGATGGGGGGTGGGGCACAGAGAAGCTCCCGCACAAACCAGGCCAGCGAGCCCCCAACCTCTGCTCGGAAACCAGCGGCGGGTGTTCATGGAAGATCCGCCACGCAGCAGGGCATGGGTCCCCATAGGGCTGCCCACCGCCCGGGTCCTGCCGGGACAACCCGATTCCCTAGCAGAGCGGGTCACTGCCGCCGCCGCCTCGCCTGCGCCCCTAGGGGGCGCCGCCGCCCGAGCGGGCAAGGGCGGTGGGAGGGTTGGAGCCCCAACTCTGTCGGTGCCCTCGGACCAGGGCACACTGCAAGGTGACTGTGGGATGCAGTCCTGTTACTTGCCTGCCGTGGGGGCTGGCCAGGGATAGGCCATGTATAAGGCCATTTGGGTAATTGGGGGGCCTGACCACCCCAAATTTTGCCAGACCTGGTCTTACCGGCCCTCAGTGCAGCAGATCTACAACGTTCCAGAAAGAACTAAGGAAGCAACCACCTGGAGCAATACAGGGCTTAGGGATTTCTCTTTCCAACCAGCAAAGGCTGGACACAGGTTCCCAGGCCACCCACTCAGGTCAAGTCCTGCCAAGGCCTGGCGGTGGTGCTGGTGATGGGGAGGATGAGGGGAGCTGTGGAGTCCTGGGGGCTCAGAACCTTGTTTCTCTAACCTCTGGAGGCCCCGTGCAGTCCTCTCTGCCTGGGCTGAGCTGCGCTTCACCTGCTCATTCATTAATTATTCAATCAGAAAACATTCAAGTACTTGCTACCAACAGACACAGTGCTGGGGATACAGAGACACAGATTATTAAGCCATGGTCCGTCTTCTAGAGGTATCTGTAAAACAGGGGCTGAAGTCTTTCCCTCATAGTGCCACCCATGAAGCAATTGGCTGAGTCCTCCCATTGACTGTCACCAACGTCATGATTATATTCAGGGGATCATAGCTCAGAGAGAGCCCACACTCTGGAGTGTAGCTCTGCCAGCACTCTCGACAATTTCTAGGAAAGAGAGATTATTTCATTTCTAGGAAAGAGAGATTATTTCTTAACCAGCCCCTGACCCTCCCCTAGGCCAGGTCATCCTGTAGAGCCATGCAGGGAAGAGTCTGGCTCCTTCCATCAGCTTTTTGGCTCTGTGTAGCAAGAGAGGTGTTCTCTCCCTGTCTGCAAACTCAGGCCCGGTCAGCCCTCACTTGCACCCTCTGTGGGGCCCAGGTGGGCTTCTCTCCCTACCTCCTCCTGGCATCTCTGGCCTGAAAAGGGGGGAGCTTTGCTCCTCACAGTGTGGTCCAACCGCCTAAATGCCTGCTGGCAGCTTGTTAGAAATGCAGATCCTTGCCTGGCCTTAGACCAGTGACTTAGAATCTGCATCAGTACGTTAGTTAGTGTGAGAAGGGCCACTGCAGGGCCTGCTGACCCGACAGTCCCGCCTCCACCAGAGGAAAATGGAAGGCTGTTCTTCAGGAAACACGCACAGCCCAAGGAGCTCAGTCACTTCCAGGTTCAGAACCTGACCTCTCCCAGCTTCTGGATAATTCCGTCTCTGCCTTTCTTCCCTCCCCAAGAAAACTGGTCTTGCTAAAGTCTTGACTGGCGCAGCAGTGGGTCTCTTTTGTGCCTAGCACAGAAAAAGTGTTTAACATGTTTATTAAACTGCAACACGGTGGCAGTGACAGGGTAAAAACTGACTAGGTCTGTCCCCACTGCCTTACAGGGAGTCTCCAGGCCTCCGTTCAATCAGAGGTCGATGCCAGCGGTCAGGGACACTATGGAGGTGCCCCCTGTTTGGATGGGGTTAGAGGATTCCCGAAGTCCCCCGCATGAAAACACCAAGACAAGGATAGCGTATATATGAGACACGCTCCGACACTCCCCCTTCCCATGCTCTTGGCAGACATCAATAATTGATTACAGCCGACTTTCTGGCATGACCTTCAAATCCTTTGCTACACAGCACCCCAGGGAGCCACCATCAATTGATCAGATAAAGCACTGTGATCTTTGCCTCGTGTCCCACCCTGGGCTGTCCTCTACAAAGGAGGCCAGGCTATTTGCAGCGATGCCCCATTCCCTCTAAACTGCCCAGAATGTGAGGGCTACTGCCTCTTGGGGACCCCCTTCTGTAAACTTCAGTCCTCTACCCCACAATAGATGTTCACAGCTGGCTTGGAGAAACCCAGCTCTGGCTGTGCCTTTGCCCATACAGGTCCCTCTCATTCTCTCATTAGGGGCCAAAGAGGTCCCATAAGTGGCTGAATGCACATGCCTCATCTCCCTCACACCCTGTGTAACCTCAGACCAGGCACTGACCTCTCCAGGCCTCAGTCACCTTTTCTATAAAATGGGAATGTTTCCAACAGTCACAGGCCATGAGGTCCCAGTGTGCCCCTCATACCTCAGGGTTGCCCTGGGACATGAGGGTTTAGTAAGTGCCCGCACATGGGTGCCAGTACTTCCTGCCCACCAGGAACCCCCGCATCCCCTTTCACACTAATGGGGGCCTGTGCACCAGGGTCCGAGAAGGAGGCCCTGCTGGGGCTGATGTGCCAAGGCCGGTGTCTCTGAGGCAGGAAGCGTGGAGCTCTGATGTTGGCTGCCCCCCTTAGTTGGGAAGCCCCAGTGACCTCCAGCACTGAGCTTCCCACTGGGGGTGGGGGGTGCACTGGCTCACACTTCATTGTCCCACTCTCCTAACACTGCCCTGTCTCCCAAGGGTCTTTCTTAGGAGCCATGCCCACCCACTTCAGAGGGGAGGGTTTATTTTCTGGTGCAGGCTATTAGGTCTGCTACTCAGATTGGTTGTTGCAAGAGACTTCCACACACTTTCCCTTCTGCCAGCTGGATCCAGGTTTTAGGCCCAAGAGGAGGTGTCCACAGGTCAGTTTGGGCTGGTATAGCAGCCTCCCATGCCCAGCTGAGTATGGGCACATTCCCTCTTGGTAGTCCATCGGATCAGAACCCTGTGCTGTTTGTGCAGTGTCTTCAGTGCCTGATGTGAACAGCTGTCACTGCACATGTGGGCTGGAGGCCTGACTCAGATACAGAACTGGGAAGGAGCCAGCCCCCTGCTCTGGGTATAAGCTCCCACTTTCCCTCACTCCACAACTGGAGCTGGGCAGGTGTTGGGACCTCACTAGAGACAGCCAGGGACTCTGTGCTAAGTGACCCAGCTCCCTCCCCCTCCCCTCCTGACACCCCTGGCTCTGGCTCCCATCTGGCCTCAGCCCCACACTCTGCTCACAGATAGGAGCCTCCAGGTCTCTGGGTATGTGCGCGTCATTCCCAGTTCCCCTCACCGAGGTGATTCCAGGCTACCCAAACTCCCACCTGAGTACAGAGAGGCGCTGGTTGTCTGGATGCAGGCAGGTTGCTGCACTGTGTCTTCCCTGAGCTATGGGAGCTACCACTTACTGAACACTGGATCTGCCCGGCCCCATATGTCAGTATCTCACTTACTTCTAATATCAACCTTAAGAGGCAGGTACTTGAATCTTTTTTATCTTTGGCTTACAGATGAGGAAACAGCCTCAGAGAGGTTAGTTAGCCTGCCCAAGGGCACTCTGCTAGCACACAGCAAGCTGGACTTGAACCCACAGCCCATGCCCTCAACTACTATGCTTCTCTGGCTCCTTGAGATATGTTCCCCCTCCAACTTCTCTGCCAGCATCAACTCAGTGGAATAACTTCTAATCTGGTTGACATCTATTGACCCTACCTCTGAAAGCAGCCTGAGGCCCAGCAAGAAATTCTTTGGCCTGGAGAGAGGCCAACGCAGCGAGGGTGGCTGGCTGCAGTGCCATGTGAAGGCCGGACTGCTTAGCAACCCTTACGCCCATCCTCATCATTTCCTCTACTGGGAAACCCCTGAAGCTCAGGGACATCCCCGGCCACAGGTGAGCTGAGTGTGCAAACACATTCCAAAGCCAAACAGAAAGGCCTTTTATATTAGCTGTGGCTTTAGCTCTCCTCCCTCAATGCAGACAACCGAGAAGATGAAATGTAAATGCCACAGGCTCTGTCCCCCGGCCACACACACTCACCTGGCCTGGTCTTGTGGCACTTGGACAGCTGTGGGACAGGGTGAGATCTGCCCCAAAGTAAAGGGGGAGCTGCCCTTCCTCCTAGGCCCTGGGAGCCAGGTGACTCCTACAGACCAAGGCTGCCAGTTTACTGAGTTTACCAGTGTCACCCGCTCCCACAGCACAGCTGCTGGGCCCACTTCCTCCATCGACCCGGGATGACTGATCTGCGTCACCAGGCTGGATGCTGCCAAGGCCCTCAGGTGGTGGACATGGGGACCTTGCCTCCCGCTGGCCTTGTCCAAGGTCCTGAGGCATCCATGGTGGGGCTCTGAGGTCCCCATCCTGACCAGTGTCAACTCTAGCCCCAGGAGGAGGGGCTCTGGCCAAGGTCCCTAGAAACCGTGTGGCCACCTCACTTCCCCAGGACTGCTCTGAGGGAAACTGG
>PVKY010004127.1:0-19892 GCA_004027775.1 Bradypus variegatus
TCACCACTCCGCCATCTTGCCCCGCCTCCTCTAATTATTATTTTTTAATTAGAGAAGTTGTAGGGTTACATACAAGTCATGTAAAAAATACAATGTTCCCATATACCCCCGTGTATATGTTATGTCCCCCAGAAAAAGCCCTCTTCTTTAACGCAATCTTGGGGGGCAGACATATTCATGTTGGTTAGACGGGAATTCTTTGACTGAGTGTTTCCATAGTGATGTGATTCAATCAACTGTGAGTGAAAGGTGTGATTGGATAATTTCCATGGAGGTGTTACTCCACCGATTCAGGGTGGGTGTTAAATGGATCATCGGAACCATATGAAGGAGTTCACAGACAGAAGGAGCTCAGAGCAGCTAAGAGTGACATTTTGGAGAGTGGTATTTTGAAGAGGAGCACTAGCTAAGAGAGGACAAAACGCCCCAAGAGCAACACTTTGGAGAACACCAGTTTGAAATGCAACCTGGGAGCAAGGCACCGGCCATGTGTCTTCCCAGCTAATAGAGGCTTTCCGGATGCCAATGGCCTTTCTCCAGTGAAGGTACCCTATCACTGATGCCTTACATTGGACATTTTGTGGCCTTAAAACTGTAACTCTGTAACCAAATAAACCCCCTTTATAAAAGCCAATCTGCTTCTGGTGTTTTGCAAAATGGCAACATGAGCACACTGGAACACCCCTATCGTTGACACTTTGCATTGGCATGGTACCTCGGTTACAGCTGATGAAGGATACTGAACTACTACCATCAACTGTAGTCCATACACTGCATTAGGTGTATTTTTCCCATATACCACCCTATTATTAAGACCTTGTAATAGTGATGTCCATTTGTTATAATTCATAAAACATACATTAAAAACATTTCTATACTTGTACTATTAACCACAGTCATTGTCACAACAGCGTTCACTGTGTTAAACAGTCCTGTCTTTCCTTCTAGTAACATACACATCCCAAACTTCCCCTTTCAGCCACATTCACACACGTAATTCAGCGCTGCTAATTATACTCACAAGCAAGTACCACCATCATCTCTATCCATTTCCAAATATTTGCAATCAACCTAATTAGAAATTCTGTACAAATTAAGCATCAGGCCACCATTGTACTTCCTGATAACCTGTATTCTAGTTTCTAACTCTATGAATTTTCTTATTATAATTAATTCCTATCAGTGAAATCATAACAATATTTGTCCTTTTGTGTCTGGTTTATTTCACTCAACATAATGTCCTCAAGGTTCATCCATGTTGTCACGTGCATCAGGACTTTATCAGCTGAATAATATTCCATTGTACGTATACACCACATTTTATTTATCCGCTCATCGGTCGATGGGCACTGAAGTTGTTCCTGTCTTTGGGCAGTTGTGAACAATGCTGCCAAGAACATCACGTGCAAGTGTCTGTTCACGTCCCTGCTTTCAGTTCTTCCAGGTATATTCTGAGGAGTGGGAGCCGGGTTGTAAGGCAACTCTGTACTGAGCTTCCTGGGGAACCGCCAACCATGCTCCACAGCGGCTGCACCACTTCACTTCCCACCTGCAGTGAATGAGCGTCCTGTTTCTCCACATCCTCGCCCACACTGGTCGTTTCCTGTTTGTTTAATAGTGGTCATTCTAGTGGGTGTGAAATGATAGCTCACTGGGGTTTTGATCTGCATTTCTCTGATGGCTAGTGATGTTGAGCATCTTTTCGTGTGCATTTTAGTCATTTGTATTTCTTCTTTGGCTGTCTATGCAAGTCTTTTGTCCATTTTTAAGGCTTGTTTGTCTTTTTATTATTGCGTTTATATATTCTGGATATTAAACCCTTATCAGATATGTGGTTTTCAAATATTTTCTCCCACTGAGGGGCTGTCTTTTCACTTTCTTGACAAAGTTCTTTGAAGCACAAAAGTTTTTATTTTTGAGGTCTCATTTTTCTACTTTTTCTTTCATTGCTTGTGCTTTGGCTGTAAAGTGGAAGAAACCATTGCCTAACACAAGTTCTTGAAGATGTTTCCCTACATTTTCTTCTAGGACTTTTAGGCCCTGGCTCTGATATTGAGGTCTGTGATCCATTTTGAGTTAATTTTGTATAAGGTGTGAGATAGGGGTCCTCTTTCATTCTTCTACATGTGGATATCCAGTTCTCCAAGAATCATTTGTTGAAGAGACTGTTCTATCCTAGTTGAGTGGACTTGGCAGCCTTGTCAAATATATATCA
Organism: Bradypus variegatus; assembly: GCA_004027775.1. NCBI lineage: Eukaryota > Metazoa > Chordata > Mammalia > Pilosa > Bradypodidae > Bradypus > Bradypus variegatus. The sequence continues at coordinate 2,216 of PVKY010004127.1, forward strand.
ATTGGCCATCGATGTGAGGATTGTCAACACTTTTATATAAATAAAATGATTCCATTAATAAAATTTTCTATCAGAAAATTGCTAAAGTAAATCTTTGGGCATAGGTTAAAGCAGGGCAGCCCGGAAGGGTACCCACGGTGGACATGCAGGGGCAGCTTCTTCCTGTCCCATGGCCCTGGTGGTGCCCAGCACACTGCGGACAGCACCTGGCTGCACCCAGGTGGAACCCACGCCCTTTCCACTGAGCCCCACAGAAATGCAGAACAATGTTTCCCAACACAGTACTCTTTCCTCCATTTGGTACTTGTTGAAGGCACAGGGAAATGCAACTTAAGAGAACTACCTATAAATTAAAATATCAAATGCACTGGCCTGGGTTTTATTAGCTTTTCAACATTACTTCATTCTCTTCAATAATCTCTATGCTTGAATTTGAAGGATCCATTTAAATGTTACCCCTTGTAATAGATTTGTTTACTTACATAAGAAAGAATTCAAAGGGAGAGAAAAGAAAGATATAAAAATGAAAAGATATAAAAAGCCCATTCAGGATATAAAAAGCCATCTATTCTTAGTTCTTTCCTACTCTTTGGAAAAGGGAAAAAATAGAAGGATTCAATAATCTGAAAAAGTAGGTTAGTAATGGGAAAACTATTTCTTGGTTGAATCTCCAGGACTGTCTCAGCAGTCCCGGAGAGAAAACGGCTCACACAGACCTTCACAACCACCTCACAGGAAACTACTGTCCAGTGTTGGTTTATTCACTCAACAAACATTCAGACGGGGCCCATAATGGGGCAAGCTCTGTGCAAGGCGAAGAGCAGCAAGACAGAGAGTTTACAGGGAAGGGGACACAGCACAAGGAACTGTATGTGTGTTAGGGATGCGAACTACCGAAGGGAAGCACTTGGGGTACACAGCAGTGACACCCACTCAGGTGGGGTACAGGAAAGGCTCTGTGAGGAGAGGACGCTTAAAGCCAGAATCTGAAGAACAAGTGGAAGTTAACTATTTTTGGCCATTCTCAGATTTTAAAATTATTGGCATAGGTAAATGCAATAAAAGAAAATCAAATGTTTAAAAAGTGGTTTTATATTAAACACCAATTCAACATCTTTTTTCATGGGTTGTACAGGGAAAAAATCCCATTACAATTCTACATTTTAAACTTTTTGTTGTATGATAATAGTGCTTGACAAATATTAATTTGTTAAAAAAGATACTTTTCCCCTGGCACTTCTTTTCCAAATATCAAATTATACCTGCATACCAAATGGCTTCCAAGCATTAAATCACATTTTGAAATTTGTTTTTCAACAACCCAATATATTCCAGCTTTGTTCTAAATTTATATTATATACAGAATTTTTAGATGAGCAAATCTGAAAGTAGGGAATGAATGTGTTTTATGCAATTTGAAGTTGCAAACTGTAATAAATGATACCACCCATACCGATGAGTGATAAAACTGTCCAGCACTATTAGACATTTTCAAGAGCCGGCCAGTAGGAAAAGGGAATTGTGCTCTAGGAACTGGATTCTGGTTCAGCTTCTCAGCCAGGAGGGACTCCTGCACAGCGGGGAGCACAGGCACAGTGGGGGCGGGGAGGAGTTTGCTATTGCTGCCAGAATGCAAAACACCAGAGACGGACTGGCTTTTATAAAGGGGGGTTATTTGGTTACACAGTTACAGTCTTAAGGCCATGAAGTGTCCAAGGTAACGCATCAACAATCGTGTACCTTCACTGGAGGATGGCCAATGGTGTCCGGAAAACCTCTGTTGGCTGGGAAGGCACATGGCTGGCGTCTGCTCCAAAGCTCTGGTTTCAAAATGGCTTTCTCCCAGGACGTTCCTCTCTAGGCTGCAGTTCCTCAAGAATGTCACTTTTAGTTGCACTTGGGGTATTTGTCCTCTCTGAGCTTCTCCAGAGCAAGAGCCTGCTTTCAATGGCCATCTTCAAAATGTCTCTCATCTGCAGCTCCTGTGCTTTCTCCAAAGTGTCCCTCTTGGCTGTAGCAACCTTGCTCCTTCTGTCTGATCTTACATAGTCCTCCAGTAATTTTATTCAGACCCACCCTGAATGGGCGGGCCAACACCTCTCTAGAAATTAGCCAATCACAGTCATCACCCACAGTTGGGTGGGGCACATCTCCATGGAAACACTCAAAGAATTACAATCTAATTAACACTGATGGGTCTGCCCACACAAGATTACATCAAAGATAATGGCGCTTAGGGGACATAATACATTCAAACTGGCACAAAGGCGATCCTTGTTTTAAAGTGGCAGAGAATTTGGCAAATTGAGTCCTGGTGTCAGATGGAAGGAAGAATTTGAAAGTGACAACCTGAAATACTTAGCTGAGGCGATCTCCAGACTATGTGTGGAGGATGTACCCTGGCTTCTCCTTGCAGCTTATAGTAAAATGCAAGCGGGGAGAGATCAACTTAGAACTGAACTCTTGGGTTCAAAGAAACCAGAAGCTGAAGGCCTGGAAATTACGGGCTTCCAGGGGGTGGATCCCCAGAAGCTACAGCCCAATGTGAGGATGCAACCAAACATCGAACCTAGCTGCCATTTCAGTACAAGCCAAGATTGGAAAAGGAGTTAAGCAGAAAGGTTTCCTGCAAGCTTAAGCTCTGCTGGTCTACATGCCTTTGCTCCAAAAGGAGGAGTGCTTCCACCAGGAAACACAACAATCATCCCACTGAACTGGAAGTTAAGACTGCCATCTGGCCACTTTGGTCTTCTTATGCCTGTGAATCAATGGGCAAGGAAGGGGATTATTGTACTGGCTGGGATGATTGATCCTGACTATTAAGGGGAAATAGGACTGCAACTACAAAATGAAGTAAAGAAGAGTTTTCCTGGAATACAGGAGATCCCCTAGGGCATCTCTTAGTTCTACCATGCTCTGTGATTAACGTCAATGGAAAACTGCAACAACCCAATCAAGGGAGGACTACCAATGGCCAAGAAACTTCAGGAATGAAGGTTTGGGTCACCCCACCAGGCAAAGAACCACAGCCAGCTGAAGTGCTTGCTGAGGGTAAAGGGAACATGGAATGGGTAGTGGAAGAAGGTAGTGATAGATATGAACTATGGCCACGTGACCAGTTACAGAAACAAGGACTGTGAAGGCATGAATATTTCCTCCTTGTTTTGTTACGAGCATGTTTGTATTTGTCTGTAAAGCAAGTATCTTTGCTTTCTCCTCTGTCTTATTTCCTTATCATATGGCACAACCTGTACTGTTCATTTTGCTGTATTTAAGCTAAAGGAAATCAATTTTAAGAGCTAATGTTACCCAAGGACTTGCACCCTATTCTGGAGAGATTTAGTGCATTTCCAGTTGTACGCTGCACAGCGGAGTATTGTTAGGCAAAATGTATGTCTGTTATTGTTATCTACTTAGAGATAAAGTATGGTTTTAGGTGATGTGTATAACTGCCAAGTTGACAAGGGGTGGACTGTGATGGTTAGGTTTGTGTGTCAGCTTGGCCAGGTGATAGTACCCAGCTGTCTGGTAAAGCAAGTACGGGCCTAACAATTGCTGTGAGGACATTTGTGGCAGGTTAAAAAAATCAACAGGCTGGTTTATTAAATTATCAGTCAACTGGCTGCAGCTGTGACTGATGACTCGCCAAAGGGCGTGTCTTCCACAACGAGAGAATGCAGTTGGCTGGATTTAATCCAATTAATCAGCTGAAGACTTATAAGCGAGATAGATAGAGGACCTTCACTTCTTCGGCTGCCCAGCGAAGTGTTTCCTGAGGAGTTCATCGGACATCTTCATTGGAGTTGACAGTTTGCTGACTGCCCTATAGAATTTGGACTCGTGCATCCCCACAGTTGCATGAGTCACTTTTATAAATTTTATAGTCATAGACACCTCTCATTGATTCTGTTTCCCTAGAGAACCCTAACTAATACAAGGACCATCATCGCCCACGAAGGACCCAGGAGAGAGGAGGGACGAGCAGGCCTGGTGCGTGCCAGGAGAGCTGGGCCCGCGCCCCCACTCTGGGGCTGGGACCCCATCAGTTACACAGCAGGTGGAAGGTGAGTGACCAGCCTACTTCCTGACATGCTAATACTCCGCGGTTGTCTTCAGGATCTGGAACACCCACCTGTCTCCCCGTGGTGTGCCAACCCACGCCCCCATCCTAGCCTTTCTCTGCAGACCATGTCACCTCAGCCTTTCATGTTCTGGGGGGGCCCAGTTTCAGGGTTCTACTGAGGAAAGAGAATGCGCCTCGGTGCTGGATGCACAGACATCCCTCAGTTGAGCACACGCGGCCACAGAAGCATGTAACAGGGGTGCTCATCCCAATCAAGGGTCAAGACCTTGCAAAATGACCCCTAGCCAATGAATCTGCCTGTGAAATGCCACTCTGTAACACATGCGGGCTTAGCCAAGCATGAACAGTTGTCATTTTCAATTGAATATCAGGGTTTTTTTTTTACAAGTCAAGATACTGTCCTCCTACTTTACTGTCCCTAATATGATTTTTTTTCTTCTAAACTGAAGACCAATTTTAATGAGATTATCTTGTTGAATTCATTTTGAGTTTATCATAGACTTCTAACACCAGTGCTTGTTTCACTTATCGTAGCATATCGAACATCCTCATCTTGACTCGAAAGCAGGGAAGAGACCAAGAACCTGCTGGTTTTTTCCTTGGGGCTCATCTCATCCCAACCACCCGGGAACTCACTGGCCTTGTTTGCGAGGCCTTGCGAGGGCATCCAGGTGACTGGACGCCTCCCACAAGAACACGCATCTCCCCCAAGGTCCCAAAGCAGAAATCCCTCTACCCAAAAGGCCACTTCTAGGATCTTGATGCAGCTCTCTCTTCAGAGAGGTAACTGAATCCTCTCTTGCATCAGTACCCAGCACACTTACCCTGGGCTCTCCCAGCAGGTCTAAGGGAAACCTCCGAGGCCTTGGTCTCCTCGCTCACTCCTCCCACCCACCTGCCAGCAGCAGGATCCAGCCCCCTTCCTTCCCTACTCACTCATCTCTGTTCCCAAACTATGAAGCCCGGATGCTCTCCAGGGCTCCAAAATTATGCCAGCATTTACTGGGTTTCTGTTATGTGCTGGTCTTCCTGCATATTCCTATGTGGGGAGAGAAGGGCCAGAGGCCAAGCACTGTGAACCCAGGGGGTCCCCAAGCAGAAGTCCCTACCTCCTGTCCAGAGGTGTAAGTAACAGGGAGCAGCACAGGGTGAACAAGCCGCAGCCAGGTGAGGAGCGGAGGCCAGGCAGGTGGCAGAGGGGCATGCGCCTCGGTGGGGCTGGCAGACTGCAGCCCACCGCCCATGTGTTCCCTGCCGTCGGTCTTGGTTTCTAAAGTTTCATCAGCCATAGCCTCGCCCTGCATTCACGAATCACCTGTAACAGCCGGACACCCAACTGGTCTGCAAAGTCTGAAGCATTTACTATCTGGCTCTTCACAGAAAAAGTGTGTTGACCCCTGGCTGGGCTACTGACCCATCCACTTCTGCCTGTGCTGTCAACTTTTCCATGTGCGCGTGGCAGTGACAGAGGGTGGGCAGCAGCTGTGCACTGCCAAGGAAGACTGGGTGTCCTCCACTGCACCTGCGCTCGTTCCGTGCTCACCAGGCCCCGTCCTCCCTCGTGATCCACAGGGAGACTGCCAGGCATCCCTCCCCACTGTAGCACAGCTGCTGTCCCAGGTAACCCTTTCCTCTTCCTTATTCCCCCTCCATGAATCCAGCCTGCAGCTCACCTCTTACCAAAGACTCCCATGAACTGTGCTCACATGACATGCTCCCCAAGTGCTGCCACCTCGCCCGCCTCGCAGCTTCAGCCTCGCTCTGCAGGGTGAATTCCTATGCTCAGCACACAGGCCAAGGACCTGGGGGGACACTCACAGGACCCCACTTCTACACAATACATGTTTTTACTTGTCTCTTGAGTAAATCAGAAAAAGATACTGCTAATCATTTTGGGTAAGAAATGTTTTGGAATTAAATAGTGGTGATTGCTGAACTAAAAACTAGAAACCACTGAGTTGTACTTTCAGCAGGGCAACTTCTATGGTATGCAAATTATAGCTCAATAAAGCTGTTACTAAAAAAAGGAAATTTTTAAAAATCTGATTCTCAAAGTATCCATTTCGTATGCTTTCTGTCTCTAGCATGTAACAAAATGCCATCTCACGTCGGTGAATGAAAACACTAGAGATTCCGGTAAGCAGGCTGTATAATAAACTGCCCCCAAATGCAGTGGCATAAACGCCCACCCTCCCAATCCCAGATTCCAGGGTCGAAGCAGACAGGCTGCAGCAGGGCTGGCACCCCTCTACCCAAGGTGGGGAGGCTGACCCGCCTGAAAGCCCATCTGCTCACACGTCGGGGCCCCGGGCCTGCTCCATGAGACCTCTGCGTGGCCAGCTCGGGCCTCCCCACAGCCTGGGCACTGGCTTTCCCCAGGTTGGGAACCCAAAAGAGAGGCCAGGCGAGAACTGCACCCGTTTAAAGACCTAGCCTGGGAGTCTCACGGCTTCACTTCTGCCACACTTCAGTGGGTGCAGTGGTCAGAGACCAGGCCCAGATGCAAAGGGAAGGAGCAGGGACCACCTCTCGGTGAAAGCCCCACGGCTGGAGGAACATGTAGAATGCGACAGCACTGAGGCGTTCAGGAAAACACAATCTGCCACACTGAGCTCTAGAATAAAAGCTCAGTCTTCTCAAAGACTGGCAAATTAAGCACTTGGGTTAACTGGCATCTGGCTAAAAATCAATTCGCATTGCACCCTCGCAGGCTGAACCTCGTCCTAACAGCCCTGTGAGGTCCTGCCTTGGTAAAACCCAGCACGGTGACCTCGGCTCGGTGTGACAACAGGCTCACTTCCGGGCGGCCACGGATTCCAGCGCAGATGTCGAGCCTGAACTGATCCTGCCGCTCCCAGCTCTGAGCTCAGGGCTCAGACCTCATCACAGCACGGGCTGATGGGGCAAAGGTCATGTCCTCTGCCCCCCAAGGAAGTCTCCAGCAAACAGAGCATAAGCTCAATAAATGATGGAAGGAAGGAGGAAGAGGAGACCGGAAAACCGGGATTTTCTAAATTCTAAGTTAGAGAATTCTATATTAATTGGATAGGCCTCTTTCTGATGAAAACAGAAGAAACAAAAAAAAAATTAGGAGCAAACCTCTTCTGTCAGGAAAGCAATCCTTAGGAGAATAGAAAGCCAGGAGTCAGGAGCCAGGTTTCTGATCCTAGATCTGGTTCTGACCAGCTTGGGGACCTTAACCAAGTGGCATGGCTTCTCTGGGCCTCAGTTTCCCCATCTGTAAAATAAAGGGATTGAATTAGCTAAGATTCTCAAGTGAGGCCTGCAGGTGTGCCACGGCCACGTGCCCACTGAGCTGTGCCTGGAGCATCCGGCCCACCTCATTTTAAACATAGAGAGTTACACCCTGTGATCTGAAGGCATATTAACACAGAGAACGAATTCTACAAGGGTGGGAAGATATGCTCCCAGAACCTGGCCTGCCCCTCTAGGAGCGACTGCTCGGCGGCCGTTACCTCTCCAACCCTCAGACTTCAGGTCCCCTTTTACAGTCAGGCTATCTAGATGCATTTTATAAAATATTAGCAAATAGACATTTGAGTCCCATAAATCAAGACATCAATACAGTTTCAATTTGCACAAGGGAAGCTGGTTTTCAAAGAAACGATGCTACAAATACTTCTAAGAAACAGCAGATAATTCTTTGGTAATTAAGATAGTTTATTCTTTTCACAAGTTTGGCCTTTTGAACATGGGTCTTTCTAACTTGGACCCCCCACCCACCCAAAACCAACATCACGGTGCTCTGAAGACAGCAAAGGCAGAGCTGCCACCCAGAGAGTCAGCCTTATGGAAGAGCCCTGGTGTGTCGCTGAAGCTGGGACAGGGAGCCCCCCAGGGCCGCACCAGCCCTCTCAGGCGTGCACACTGAGCCCCCGGCTACCACCACAGCAGACTGCAGGGCCGGGACACCACACGCACAGGCTGGCTCTCTAAGCAGAGTGGGAAGCTATCTCTTGACCATATTGCCGTTCAAGAACCAAGATATCACGACAGATGCCACTGGAGACAGAACTGGGGCAGGTGGACACACGCTGGTAAACGGAGAGAGAGGATGTGCCTCACACGGGAAGCTGAATGTGTTGCCGCTGATCATGAATGCAGGCTCTCAGCTGGAAAACCTCACTTAAAACGCCAGAAGGTTCAGAACCCATTCATGAGCTTCTCAGAATGCATGCAGTTGCCATGGTAACCCTGACATTATATTTCTTGGCACTGGACGTATAAATTACCACCCATAATGCATTTAATACAGTTTGGGGCCACCAATTCATAGCAAAACAAATCTGAATTCTGACTCTCAGCCTCCCACATAGGTAAACAAAGAGGAGCAGCTGGAGGTAGTATCCAACTCACCACACATGCAAAAAGGCTCACCTGAAGGCAAAATAAGAACTAAGGAAATCTGACTTCATCATCCACTATCATATGGTTAAGATTCTGTAGAACAAAATGTTCCATGCCAGATTAATGAAACTATCGTTTCCTAAGTTAAAGAAACAAATATATTGTGCCCATATCACATCTCTGAAATTCAACTATGTTTAACAAGTCAAAGGAAAAGCAGATCTTTTTAAAGAATGCTTTCAAGAATTTACTTAGAAGGCACTTGTCAACAATAAATGACTCTTCAAATGTCAAAATTGTCACTAACAAGAAATTAAAGTTCTATTTCCTAGGGTCAAAAGAGATCTACTCAAACATAATTCCTCCCCTTTACTGGGGATATCCATAACCATTTAAATTACATACTATGCATGATTTTTTAAGTCCCTTATGTTCTTATCATCCATCATCAGAACAAAGAGATGAAAACAAATTATCGAGTATAACATGCAAAGGTGCCTTCAATGTCCCGAGCCTCGGGAGCTCAGTGCATCGGTGACTTACCAGAGCTGCTGCAGGACACAACTGCCCAAGCCCCAGTGACCACCAGGCTTTGACAGTCTCGGTTCCGGGGGCCCAGCACCTTCATCATTCCCCCCTCACACTGCAGGCAGCAGCCAGCACTGGTGAGGGGAGCAAAAGGCTCCGCCACAGGCTGTTTCCCTATTAACGGGGGCTTCGGTAGCGCTGCATTGCAGTCTTTCTGAAAAGCTCCCAAGATCAGAAGCAAGAGCGCTGGAGACAGACTCCTCTCTCCCTGGTACAGTAAGCTGCTTTTAAAATCACAAACATTTTTAAAGGATTTAAAAAAAAAATGTTGCAAACATCTTGGCGGCATTTCTAGATTTCTAGCCTGTTTCATAAAGATTGACCAGCTTATGATTTTTACTGGAGAATGGTTTCAACACTTTACTGCGATGCAGCTGGGAAAGAATGCTGGAATCAATGCAACATGCACATGACAGCCCGTCCTTAATGCTCAAGTGCTCCCTGTGAAAATCCTGCACCCCGGCTGCTGCACACCAGTTCTAGCGCCTCTGCCAAGGAGCTCACGGGAACAAGCTGTGACTCTCGTTCCAGAAAGCGCAACGATGACAACCACGTCTCGCCCCTCTGTGGGCAGCCACCACCTTGAACACCTTGCTACCTTCACAGCAGAGTTCAGTGAAAACCTTTTGGAAGGTTAAGCCTTCAAATTAAATACTTTAAACCATTAACCATACGAATTTGGAAAGAGGCTTTAAAACAGTAGCTTCCTAAGCGACCGTCCGGTGAGTGCGGCCCACGTGCTGTGTGAGCCCAGGCCACCTGCCACAGCAGCAGCCACTCCGGTGGGGAAGACGAGGACTCCAGGCATGAGGACCTGTGCAATGGAGAGTGGCAGCACCCAAGGGAGGGTGGAACAGGACAAGGTGCTATGAGGAAGGAGCATTTACCAGGAGCTCGGGGGCATGGGCTTAGGAGGAAAAGGCAGGGGATAAGGTTGTGTGCCCACACTGACTGTGCCCCTTCCTTGGCACCACCCCACCCGGCTGACAGAGGTGTACTGAGCCCACACCGGCCCGAGTGCAGTCACCGCACGGAGGCCTGGTCTGTGCCTGGCAGCGCGGCTGCCCGATGCACTCCACACGCTGACAGCCACTCCTGCGAACACCTCCCGCCGGGGCCCAGAGCAGCCTGCTCAGAAGGTTTGGGTCCACCCTACATCCAGGGCCCAGCCTGCCCCTCACAAGTGGTCCACAGAGGACTGGGTGAAGAATAAACAAATTCTGGATACTAGTTCTGCCCTCCCTCTAGCAAACAGTACCCTGTCCTCTCTGATGAGGAAGCCCCTCCTTCGCCTTCCCTGTCTACCGGGCTCCCTTCACACCTCAGGCTCTTGTGCCTTCTCCTCAGAAAGCCTTCCTTGACTCCATCCCACCTAGCAAGGACAGCTAGCAAGGCCCCTTCCTCAGGGGCATTCCCTGTGAACCAGAAGCACCTGGGGCATCACTTTGGTAGCTGGTATTTGTGGAGGGCTCAGCAGACGCCAGACACTGCTGCCCCGCACAGAGCTCACTTGCTCCTCTACGAGGTGGCCCCAGTGCGGTCTCCACATGACAGATGAGAGACTATGCGGCACGGTCCAGCGGGAGAGCCAAGGCTTGCACCCAGGCACCCAGCCTCCATAAGCCACCCCCCAACCACCCTGCTGGGCCCAGGCACCCAAGGTTCACTAAAACAAATTGGAAAAGATGGTTGTTCTCCCTGGGGGCTTTACCTCCTGGGAGCTGGATACATCAGATTTACGGAAAAAAAATGCAGTCTTCCTACCTACTCTCTCCCTTTCAAGGTGAGAGCCACTTTAGAGGCAGCCAGAGCCCGGAATGTGAACTCCCGAGCAGCCAGGGGCACCACCCTGCAGGCGGCGGGCTAGCGGGAGGCCACCACTGGGGGAAATGTCTTTCTCCTGCCACTGAGCTTCACAGAGACTCGCTAGAGCAGTTTTGAGGCCTCAGAAGAGCTGTGATCAAACAACCCCTGGCAGGAACAGGTGCCACCAGGCACTCCACACAAAGGACGAGCAGAAGAACCCACCTTTCCAATCAGGGACCAAGCCTTGTTCCCGCGGCAGCCGGGCCGCCAATGGCAGCAGGGGAGGAGGTTCCTTCCCCCAGCGAGGTTTATCAGCCCAGGGACACGGAGCCCGAGGCGGCAGAGCCCTGTACTCGGCCCCAGTGGCTCTTCCCAGGGGGTTCGGAGGAGATGGGACAGATGACGCCTGGAGTCGCGCTGACAGCCAGCCTGGGCTAAGGCCCCGAGAGCCTGCCTTCCAGGCAGTGTGCGTTTTGGAGGGGACAGGCCCAGGGTAGGAGCCTCCTCGAGGACAGGGCGGGAAGCCAAAAGGGGGGTACCAAGGAGACGCACCTGCCAATCACCTTGACCATCAAGGACAACCGCGGATGTGGTGCCCCCCCCCCCCGCAGCACACAAGGAAACTTGCCAAAGGGATCCCCACGAGGATCAAGACCCAGGGATGCTTGATCAGTGCCGCTGGCCCTCAGCTGCCTGACGCCCCGGGCTTGGAAGGAACCGCGGTGACTGGCCGGGCTGCCTCTCAGCCCACGGCAGAGGGCCGAGGGGAAGGGCCCTCCCTCCTGTCCGGGAGCCCCCAGCACAGGTCTGCTCCTTCTGATGCGATTTCGCCCCACACACAGGGCTCTGACCCCATCGCCCCCTTCTTCTGAATCCGATGCCATGTCTGTGGGAAAGGAATATACCTATTCTGTAAGCCTAACGAAGGGGATCTAATTTTCAACTGACTATGTCTGTGCAACGCTTGTGAAAGTAGGCACCGTCTACCAAATGTAATGCATGATGGCTGTAAAATACAGCTGCGTCCACAAAGCAGGCATTAAGTTGTCAAAGCTTAACTCAGCCCCATACCTGCAGAGAGAACTAAAGGGCTCTCACCACTCACTGGAAATGAGCACAGCAGGGACGAAACAGCCAAGGCCATTAACGTGCATATACCTGACTTTATGCAGGTTGTGGAAACGTTCCCATAGGTCTCACTGAATGAATTGCTCCAGAAATCACCACCATCTTAAGGTGTTTCACTGCTTCAAAAACAGGCAACCCAGTGACCAAAACTAACGTGAAAAAGCTAAAGGAGCGAGCAGTTTACCCCCTGCAGGGAAAGCACACAGGCCAGTCATTCAGCTACCACAGGGCTTCTGGGGATCAAGTTCAAGGCGTCTTCCGAAAATCCAGGAGGAAGTGGAGACAAGAACACAAGAAGAAATATAAAATCCACACAAAATTCAATGACTTGGCAACAGACTTAAATCATTTATTCTTTGCCAAAAATCTAACAGGACATTTATTTGTTAAGATCATCTGATGACAATCAGGTGTGATTTGGTCTTTGAAAAGGATCCCGAAACCCCAGCTGCTTCTTTGGCAACAGAAAGCCCAGGAAGCCACCGGGTCACCAACAGAGCTCTCAAGAGGCCCTGTTTACAAACACAAATGTGAACCTGCACAGCTGGTAAAAGCAGCAGCAAAAGCTGATGTACGCTCCTAGGCGTACACCCAAGAGAAATGAACACACGCCCCCAGGCAAAAACCTGTTTGCAAATGTTCACAGCAGCTTTAATCAAAATAGCCAAGGTGTGTTGGGGGGTGGGGAGACCAATTATCAACCCATGAATAAACAAAATGTGGCCTTTCCATACAGTGGAATATGATTCAGCCATAAAGAAGAATCAAGTGCCAATTCATGCTACAACATGGATGAATCTTGAAAACATTATGCTAAGTGAAAGAAACTGGATACAAAAGACCACAAATTGCATGATTCCATTCATGCAAAAAGTCAGAATAGGCAATGCTTGCATAACTCTGAATATACAAAAAACCACTGAATTGTACATTTTAAACAGGTGAGCTGTATGATATGTGAATAGCTCAATAAAGCTGTTATTAAAAACAAAAAAAAGGCTGGCACAAGAAGACCAAGGACCAAAACATCCAACAGTTGACATGACTTAAATGAGATGCAACTCATCTATCCAATTAAAAAAAAAAAAAAAGGAAAATATCGTTACAAGAGTCTTCACTACGATAAACACTGCATTAATTTCAGGGTTCCTTCCAAAACTTTAAAAATATGCTTTTCACTGCTCAAAACAACTCATAACTGCTTTACTTAACTCCCCACCCCCAAACCTCAGAGTACAATTTTCAGGAAAAAAACAAACCTTAACTTTAATGTAAAATATAAACTACATATATATGTAAATGTAACACTTTTAAACACTAGGGAGAAGTGTCACCATGAGACATCAAGGACGACAACAAAAATTGGTGTTTATTTGCTTGGTTCTCTTTCTACTATGAAATAAATAAGAGCACCCGGGTCGTTAAGACCCAGAAATATTTACAAGCCTTGAGGTCAAAGGAGGCACATTCATTAACAGAATGTAAATCTCATAAGAACAAAAATAAGCCTTGTGTATAAAATAAGCAACTAACTGATTCATAGAAAGATGGCATCCCCTAACCCTAACAAACGCACTCCCAGCTGGTTCCCATTGTCGTCTGTCCATCTTGAAGTTTTCAGAAATCCAACAGAAAGCACCTTAAGGCTGATGTGGTAACCTAAGGACAATTCTGTAATTGGCTAAAGTCTTCATCACAATAATGTGTGTTCTCTTTTCTGCAGGAAGAGAATCATGTCTACTCACAATTCACAATGAGTCAACCTGTGTAAAATATTTTACATAATGGGAAAATGTATTGCAACCCAAAAGTTCAGCACATTCTCATTAAGTTACCAGAAGTTACACAAGTCAAATTACTTTTGTTAACTTAACCAAAATCAAGAAAAGAAACTACTTTAGATATGCACACATTTTCAGTATGGTAGATCTAATTCTTTTTATGCTACCGTATTTCAAATTACTCAGATTGGTAGATGCATACTTCACTGAGTAGAGAAAATCTGCATGCTGACAACACAGGTAATTTAAAATTGGTTTTGACACTGCGTCACTCACTACTGAGATAGCTAATCAATGTCAAAACCTGACACAGATGGCTTCAGTTTTTGAAAACATCCCTACGGTGAAGCGGTTTTTCCAAAATTACAATACCATCTAAACGGTTGACGGAGCCTTCCCATTGTGCTTTACTGTGAATAAAAACCTGTGGAAAATCTTACAGCATTGCATCTATTTAACAATTTCCCATTTGATACATTCAGGTTTTTGGTTTTTTTTTAACCCAGGGTAAGAAAATATTGAAGCAGTTAAAACATGTAAAACTTTTCTATTACGACCTTTAAAAAACCCTCCATCTTCTATAATACTCTAAAGGCCACAATTGGAAACTAACACATCTATATATCCAATACAGATGCAAACATCTTAAACTACATCTGTACACACACACTAAGAAATAGGGTATTTCCAATTCCATAAACATGAGATATCTGTAGCAAAGATAATAGTACCCAACCTTTTTTTATTTTATAGGGTGACCCCCAAAAATGGTAAATATAAAACACAAGAGATGGAGTCTCTTTCAAAGACTGTTAAGTCAACAATTTGAAATACTGAAGAAACCTTGGGTGATGCTGTCTTGTCCTTCCACCATTACTCACTTACAAAACTCCAGAATGCATTTGGAAGGAAGTTTTCACAATACAAACTCTATTCCTAACTATCTTAAAATAATCACAAAAGACCATTCTCATAAGTCTTTCTGAAAATGTTAAATCACTTATAAAGTCTAAAAGAACAGAAATGTTTCTAGTTCAGTGTCATGGCTCACTAAATGTTAAGTACCTTGGGCAAAAATAATTCTAGACTGAAAGTACAATCTTTAGTACACATTTTCGATGTGATTCTACATAATTTATCAAAGACCACAAAAAACTTTAGAAATAATAGAGTGACATCGGCTTCAGAAACATACCATTTCATACCATCCTTTTCAAGTGTTTGAAACATGCACACTTAGGCATATCTCAGCATTAGCTCTTCATTTCCTAATTTAAAGAAAAAAAGGGCAGGCCTTCCTGCAGACTGGCAATTAATGAAGCATTTTCATTTCAGAAAACAGGTAAATTTTTTAAAATTAAAGATTTTATCTACATTAAAAATATCTTAAAAACCATATTTATTGTGTTTAAAAAGCTGGAAAATGTGTACTAAATTCCTTTGTGTTTAGCAACCTGCTGCACCGGGAGGTGGAGTGTCACTGCAGACAGGCCAGCACCAGGCTCCAGGCCTCAAGGGCTTCTGGAATGTCCGTCTTGACGTGCGCTCAGGTGGAGAGAACGGGGGGGGGGCACCACCCCAAACCCTGCCGAGCTGAGCCTGCGCAGGACCAGGCCACTGCTGCTACCTTGGCCACGTGCCATGCAGCAGCGCAGCGCCCTCCGCCAGGCCCCCCGCCCGGCACCCCTTGGCCGCAGCCAGAGGGCAAGCACCCTGCCCTCGGCCTTCACGTTCCTGGTGCCGGCAGCACACACCTGACAAGCACGGTAAGACAGGCCCACCACCCCCACTGCAATTCTGAACTCCACAGGGCCCTGGACGAGGAAGCGGTCTCGGTGCCTCATCTGGCGGCCTTCAGCTGCTGGAGAGGGAGGCCCAGTCCTGACCTGCACCCCCTAAGCACAAGCACCCAGATTTCTTTCGCTGCAGATATGCTAACGTATTTGATTACAAGATGCTGCCTAAGATGTTTCCATTCTCAAATCGTGAAAATTCTAAATTCCAGAATGGATCTGGCCCCTGGTGGCCACTGAACTGAAGGGCTGTAAGCGCCGCCCAAGACACTGACACCTCAATGGTGGGACAGGATGACAGGAAGACACCCCCTCATGGCCAAGGGACGGCGACAATTGGGGCTACAAATCTAGACCTGTACACTGGTTCATTCCACTCACTTTTTAAAGCCTCTACGTGCTGGACTCTTCACCGGATGCTGGGCACGACAGAGGGGAATACCATTAGGTAATAAATGAGTACTCCCATCACACCACACCTGGCGGGAAGTGCGAGAAGGAAAAGGAGGTGCTGATGCAGAAATTCAAAGAGGGGACTGCTGTGGAGGGGTGCTTGGGGCAGACCTCTCTGAGGAGGTGACCTGAAGGTGGCCACGCCCAGGGACAGGGGGAATGGGAAGAGTAGCAGGCCAAAGCAGGTGTGCTAGGATAGGTGTGCCAGGGTAGGTGTGCTGAGACAGGTGCAGGCCTGGTCTAGGCATTCAGGAATGCAAGGCCCTGGGCTCAAGCACAGCAGGTAAGGGTGCAAGCACCCTGGGAGAACGGGGAGGAAGGAGGCCCTGACACAAGTCTGAGCTGGGATGTAATTAAGTATCAAGCGAGGGGAGACCTGACCAGTTCAAGCACACAAACGACTGTCAACAAGAAGGGGACCAGGCCTCGGACTTCTAAACTGCTGCCACTCCACGAGGAGACTTTGTGCAGGAAACCGCACTGTCCACAGTGCTTTCTTCTCAGAAGGCTGAAGAATGAATGGGGGGAGGAGGGGCAGAGGGTATAAATCACACTAAAAGTTTAAAGAAAGAAAGAAAGTAGGCGATGTGATAGACAGGAAAGAAGAACCAGTTTTAATCATTACTGACTGGTAGATATGGAAAAGGGTTGGCTGAGAGCCCTGCACTCAGCTCATCCAAATTACTAGTGAGAATTAAAAAGGTGTGCAGCATACCTAAGCATCTTGACCGGGAGAGGCTGGCTACAGTGCCTGGGAAGGGGCTGCTCACGGGCCCGCGTGAACCCTGCCCCCTCCACAGCTCGCAGCCAGCTGCTCCCGGGGCCCGACAGGAGGGAAACCACGGGGTTCCACTCCCCCCAACCCGCCACACCCTGTGGCTCCCTGCCTGGCCTCCCCCACAGGATGATGCGGCTTGCCCAACAACTATTAAATGCACAAATGGAGGGACATTTGGAGTAGCTGTAAAAAGCTTTATTAAGGATAACAAAATCGTATAAGTGAAGCTCAAACACTTCTAAGGTTAAATGCTCACCTGGGCAAGATTTACAACAGAACAGACCACAATAATGAAGTGGCTTCTCAAACTTTTCCACCACAGCACCCCCAGAGGCCCAGGAGAGTGAGCCCTGAGGGCAGGCACTTTGAAGCAACTCCATTTATGTGAAGTCTTACGTCTCATGTTAAAAATGCATGCAATGATGGGTTGAGCCCTCTACCACAGGATTTGCCCTTGGGAAGACTGTTGCTGCAAAGGAGAGGCTAGGCCTCCCTATAATTGTGCCTAAGAGCCTCCTCCCGAGTGCCTCTTTGTTGCTCAGATGTGGCCTCTCTCTCTAGCTAAGCCATCTGGGCAGGTGAAATCACTGCCCTCCCCACTACGTGGGATCAGACACCCAGGGGAGTGAATCTCCCTGGCAAAGTGGAATATGGCTCCCGGGGAGGAATGTAGACCTGGCATCGTGGGATGGAGAACATCTTCTTGACCAAAAGGGGGATGTGAAAGGAAATGAAATAAGCTTCAGTGGCAGAGAGATTCCAAAAGGAGCCGAGAGGTCACTCTGGTGGGCACTCTTACGCACAATTTAGACAACCCTTTTTAGATTCCAATGAATTGGGGTAGCTGGTGGTAGATACCTGAAACTATCAAACTACAACCCAGAACCCATGAATCTTG
>PVKY010004128.1:0-19912 GCA_004027775.1 Bradypus variegatus
GCAGGAGCATTCCCAGCCTGCTGTAAAGATGGTTGAATGGGGCAAGGTAATTTTTTCCTGTTTGGACAGCTCTGCCTTCCCAGCTTCGGGACAATTAACTGTGGCTGCACTAAAGGCCACTGTCCATGGCTGATATTGTGACATGTGTGTGGTGCTGCAGGAAACACTCCCCACCACACTGGGTTTCTTGGCACAGCTCTGGGCTGTGGGTTGGGCCCCCAGCAGGAGCATCCCCCACCCACCTGGGAGATGGCTGCAAGGGATGCAGTTTCTTTCTTCTTTTGGCTCCCCTCTGCACCCCTGGCCCCAAGACAATCAGCAGTGGGCTATCCTCCACTGAGACATTGGCACAGTCTACTTCTGCTGTGCTTCACTGCACTGTTCTCGACATTGTAACCGCAGCCACTCCTGGGGTTTTTTTTTTGTTTGTTTGTTTTTTCTTTTTAAGAAGGAATTGGTCTGTCTCCAAACGCCAACCCATGGTTTCCCCACACCGCAGCGCTGCTGCCAGATTTTCAGCCAGCTCACTCACTCATTTCAGAATGCAGACTCCCAGTTTCACCAAATGCATGGTCCCTGTGGATTTAGCAGACCTTGTCCAGCTGGTGCATGCTTGGAACTGGTGTTCTGGGTCACTTTCTGGCTTTTATCTAGTATTTTTCATGGAGGTATTTATTTTGCCCTGTCTCACCTAGCCACCATCTTAGATTCTCATAAGGCCATTTTAACAATATTGTCTTCTAATCCATGAACATAGGATATCTTTCCATTTATTCAGGTCTTCTTTGGTTTCTTTCAGCAATGTTTAGTAGTTTTCAGTGTACAAGTCTTTCAACTCCTTGGTTAAATTTATTCCTAGGTATTTTATTCTTTTAGGTAATTTTGTAAATAGAATTGCTTTCTTAATTTCCTTTTTGGATTGTTCATTACTTGTATATAGAATACAGTTGATTTTTGCATATTGATCTTGTACGCTGCAACTTTGCTAAATTTGTTCATTAGTTCTAGTAGTTTTCTGCAGATTCTTGGGAATTTTCTAAATACAGGATCATGTCATCTGTAGAAAGAAGTAGTTTACTTCTTTCTTTCCAACTTGGATGCCTTTCACTCCTTTTACTTGCCAAATTGCTCTGGCTGGAACTTGTGGTCTCTGTGGTTTCTGATGAGAAATCAGTTGTTAATCTTACTGAGGATCCCTGTCCATGAAGAATCACCTCTGTAGCCCCTTTCAAGGTTCTCTTTTTGTTTTCATCTTTCAACAATTTGGTTATAATACGTTTCAGTGTGGATCTTTCTGTGTTTCTCCTCTTTAGAGTTTATTGCACTTCTCTGATGTGCAAATTTGTGTCTTTTATCAAATATGAGAAGTTTTTATCCATATTCCTCAAATATTATTTTGGCCCCTTTCTCTCTCCTTTCTTCTGGGACTCCAATTATGGATATGTTGGTACACTTCATGGTGGTCCACAGATCTCTTAGGCTCTGTTCATTTTTCTTCATTCTTTTTTCTTTCTGCTTCTCAGACTGAATAATTTCAATTGACCTATCTTCAAGTCCACTGATCCTTTCTTACGCCTGCTCAAATCTGTGATTAAAATTACCTAGTGAATATTTCATTTCAGTTATTTTATTTTTCAGCCTCAGAATTTCTGCTTGGTTCCTTTTTAAATTTTCTACCTTTTTATTGATATTCTCTATCTGTTGACATACTGTTCTCCTGGTTTCCTTTAGTTTTTTTTGTTTTTTTTTTCTCCATGGTTTCCTTTACCTTTCTGAGGATATTTAAAACAGTTTATTTTAAATCTTTGTCTAGTAAGTCCAATGTCTATGCTTCCTCAGGGACTGTTTCTGTTCATTTCTTCTGTGAGTGGGCCATACTTTCTTGTTTTTTGCATACTTTACAATGTTTTGTTGAAAACAAGATGTTCTGAATATGATAACCTGGTAACTGGAGATCATATGCTTCTCTCTCCTCAGGGTTGTTGTTGTTGTTGTTGTTGTATTGTTTATCATGGGCTGTAGTTGTTTTTAATTGTTTACTTACTTTTCTAAACTTCTTTCATTTTTTATTAGTGCAGTTGTAAGCTTACAGAAAAGTCACACAGGAAGTACAGAAAACCCATATACCCCCCAACACAGCTTTCCCTATTGTTAACATTTTGCATTAGTGTGGCACTTTTGTTTCAATTGATTTAACAAGTAAACTTTTGGTTTCTGAAGTCTCTGTTCCATTAGCTTGTATTCAGCTAATGTTTTGACAGAGATTTCCTTGAAAGCCAGGAGACCCACATACACAGAGAAAAAAAAAGAGGGAGAGAAAGAAAAAAACTTGCCCAGTCTTTGCAGACTGGCTCTGTATTGGGATACTCCTTCAATGCTTAGGCCATTTACAAATCAGCCTTAGCCTTCACTTCCTGTTTGTGCTGAGCCTAGACATCTGCCAGAAATGAAAGTTTGGAGTCTTCCTAGGTCTTTTTGGGGCATATATCATGTCCTAGGGATGCACATGTCTTTCTAAGTTCCCCCATATAGTCAGGTACTTTTAAATGCCCTAATTTTCCAAAGAAACTCTCTCCCAAGCTTTTCCCCATGCTTTTGGCACATCTCTTGTTTACCTCAACTGCAATCTTTTGCCCTAGGCAGCAGTGGATTGTAATTTACTTTACATTGTTTTCCAGGAAGCCCTCTACATAACCACTTTTCTGCCCTGATTTGAGTTCTGTGTTAGGTGAAACAAAGCAAGTATATTGTGTCAATCCTTCAGATAGCACTCAGGTGAGACAGACAAATAACAAATGCAATTCTTTGAGAATAAGGTCTGCTTGCTCTCTTTGGAGCCAGGGACCAGGGTCCCACAATTGAGAATGTGTGCTGCCATCTTCAAGACTGCCACCACCTTAGGGAAGAGGGTGAGGTAAGGGTAAGTAAAAATGCCACAAAGCTTTCCCACCATTTTTAAGTAGACTTATTCTTGATTCACCATTTTCCTTGGTTGCTGCAAATGTCTGACTATTTTCCAGAGTTCTGATCAAGTTGATTCTGAAAGATTTGCTTGATTTTTCAGTGTTTCTGTGGAGTAATGCTCACATGAAGCCAGCTATTTCACCACTTTCTTTGAGGTGACCATATGGTTTAATTTTAAAACTTAGATCTCTGATCCATATGGAGTTTTATCCTGGTATACAGTGTGAAATATGGATTCAATTTTTATTTTTGCCAAATGGCTATTCAGTTGTCCCAATTCCATTTATTACAAAGTTTATCTTTCCCCAGTATTTTGAAATGGTAAGTTCATCTATTTCTAGATTTTATCATTTGTTTCATTGGTCTCTCTCTTCGTGTACCAATACTATACTGTTTTAATTATAGAAGTTTTACAGTATGCTTTAATATCTGGTAGGGCTAGTACAGCCTCATTGTTCCTCTTTTTACAGTTTTCCTGGCTATTCTTCCTTGTTTATTTTTCAATGAGAATTTCATAATTGATTTATCTGACTTTAGAAAAACATCAGTATTCTTATTGGGATCACATTAAATTTATAAATTAACTTGAGAAGAAGTGATATTTCTATGATGTTGAGTTGGCCTGTTGTTCTGGTTTGCTAATGATGCCGGAATGCAAAACACCAGAAATGGATCGGCTTTTATAAAGGGGGGTTATTTGGTTACACAGTTACAGTCTTAAGGCCATAAAGTATCCAAGGTAAGTCATCAACAATCAGGTACTTTCACTGGAGGATGGCCAATGGTGTCCAGAATACCTCTGTTAGCTGGGAAGGGGCATGTGCTTGGTGTCTGCTCCAAAGTTCTGGGTTCAAAATGGCTTTCTCCCAGGATGTCCCTCTCTAGGATGCAGTTCCTCAAAAATGTCATTCTTAGTTGCTCTTCGGGTGTTTGTCCTCTCTTAGCTTCTCTGGAGCAAGAGTTTGCTTTCAACAGCTGTCTTCAAACTGTCTCTCCTCTGCAGCTGCTCTCTCAGCTTCTGTGCCTTCTTCAAAGTGTCCCTCTTGGCTGTAGCTCCTCTTCAAAATGTCACTATCAGCTGCCCTGAGTTCCTTCTGTTTGTCTGCTCATTTATATGGCTCCAGTGATTTAATTTAGACCCACCCTGAAGGGTGGGGTAACACCTCCATGGAAATTATCCAACCAGAGTCATCACCCACAGTTGGTTGGGGCACATGTCCACGGAAACATTCAAAGAATTACCATCTAATCAACACTCATATATCTGCCCACACAAGATTACATCAAAGATAATGGTGTTTTGGGGGACATAATACATTCAAACCAGCACACCTGTGCAATTTAACATTTTTCAAGTCTATTTTTGTGCATTTTAGGAGAGCCTATCTTTTTTATATATAACTTTCTCATTTCAAGGAAGCAAAGGAATGGGGGCAGAGGTTGAAGTACAAAAGGATAGTATTCTCTATACCTGCAGATGCCTGGGCCTGGACATCAGTGTGGCGCTGGCAGACTCTACTCAAGAATGCACTCACTTGACGCAGGGAAAGGGCATTATGCAGTGTTTCCAGGGGGTAGATGGTAGGCACCATGGAACACCCTTCAAATCCTGTTAGGGTAGAGAAGAGCAAAGTCAATGTTATTCTTGCCAGATGTACACCAACTGGCCAACGAAACATGGAGTGTCCCTGAGAGCCATCAGGAGAGACTGGGGCTTTTGGAGTGTGGGGCATCTAAGATTCTCAGAAGAGGGAACTCTTTTGAGCCTCTAAGGGAGTCTGTTCTCTTACCTCCAGATTCTGTAAAAAGTCTAACGGAAAAGGCCTCCAGGTAAATGAAATCACCTCTCATCCTACCCATGGAGAGCCTGTGATGTCCCATAGAAAAATCAACAAAATCCCACTAGGGTAAGTACCTACATTGTTCCTAGTGCTTTCTGGGGAAATCAAACAAGGGTCTAGAGGCAAGGGATGAATTTTTAGGGTCTAACATGAGGTAAGAAAGTCATGAGCTGGGAAGAAACAGCAAATTTCAGGGATCATGAACAAAAGAACCAGATTAAAGAGAGAGGCATGGAATCTAAGGAGAGGTTCATGCAGATTTAGGATATGGGTAGAAAGGCTATTAAAATATTTGGAAGCAAGCTGAAGGGCATGCAATACACATGAAGCTCAGCCCAGGAAAACCACATGCATGAATGGGCTAAGGGATGGAAGTTCTTTCTTGGTCATTTCCATCACAAAAGCTTCTCCCTTCTGATCTCACTGGAAGGACCCAGACTTGCCAGGATCTCTATATTCCAGCAGAAAAATTAGGCAAACTCTCTAGAAAAAAGAACAAATACTGATTCTCTGCTCTAAACCCAAAAATTCCAATGTAGCCCCACCAGTACATGTAGGGTCAACAATAAACCTAAATGCATAACCCTAATCTCAGGGACTACTGATGTAAAAACTTACCTATTGGAAGATCAAGAAACACACAACCCTGACCAGATTTTTAATCTCCAACGTTTCCTATACCTCCTCTACATCTCCTTAAAGGGACTAGGATAGGCAGGACAGAATATCTATGCAAGAAAGCCTCCTGTTCATCAATGACTAAAACCCATAACTAAAAGAATTATACCTGGCCATCTGTCTCCTGGCCCTTGTTTACTTCAATTCAGACAGGGCCTCTAAAACCTCTAGGCTTCAATTTCCCCTGTAATTTAGTAGCCAAAGTATAGGAGAAGTAGTCTCTAGCTCATCAAAGTGGCTAGGAAAAGTCTGGATGATGAGAGTAGTAGAGGGTTATAGACATAAGAATAGATTCCAGGATAAGAGATTACTCCTACACTGAACAGAATTTGGGGATGGGTAACATTAGGGGGTGGTGAGGAAGGAGAATAGGAGGGGGATGAGCAGCCAATGCTACAGCTACCAGGCAGTGTGGTCCCAATCCCATCCAAACTACTAAATGCAAGTCACATAACCTTAGGGGATATAGGAGAAAGGCATAGGTGGGCTCTCCTGACAGAGTGCAATAAGCAAAGCAGTCAGTCCCAGCCAGGGTAGTGGCAGCAACCAGCTTGGTGGCAGGGGGTACCGTAGAGGCACTCGGGGTCATCCTGGCCTGAGCGCAGCCAGTTCCGGAAGAGGCGCAGGTGGTAGGAGCACTGGTGCAGATGATGCGCCAGCGTGGCATCCAAGGAGACTGGCCGGCCCCCCGGGCAGTCAGAGGAAAAACTGCGCAGCAACCGGACCACAGGGTGCTGGTCATCCAGCAGTTCTGGAGGGAGTGGGGTGGGGGACCACAGCAGGAAGCACAAAAGATAAAGAGAGAGAAGAGGGAGAGACCATGAGGGGAGCACTGACTGACACAAGCATTACTGGGAGGTGGGGGCCACTCAGCTCCAAGGTGAGCTAAAAGAGAAGCAGAGACAGTCCGAGCCACTGGGCATCTCTTGCAGGGAGAAGAGTGTGGGCATCACACAGTGAGTCTTAGAGAAGGGGCTAGTGAAAACTCATCATACAGCAAGGCTTTCCACTTCCTTAAAGAGCATAATTCAGTCAATGCTTGCTGACAGCAGCCACATTATTCTGGATAGGGATGAACTGGCAGTTCTGTGGCTGGGAGCCTTGGCTAGAGCTTCAGTGCCCTGATGTTTCTTAGGTAAACACTAGTTAGGGGCTGCTTTTCAGACAAATGGATTTATGAGGTTGAGATAGACATGAAAAGATTCAAAGTCACCCAGAGAAGAGGGTCAAGAATGGTATAGGGTAACTTCAGACAAAATCTGAAGTTAAAAGGCTCCTGAAAGCTCAGGCCAGGCCCTCTGAACCAGACTCTAAGTTACACCAGACATGACTGGTGCTAGGCATCTAGCACAGGAGATTAGCAAGAAAGCAGGTGCAGGATTCCTTTTAAACAGAGCATGTAAAAAATGGGAACAATAGGTGAAAATGTCAATATTGGCTAATCATTCTTTATCTTATTCTTGTTCAAATAAACAGATTTTTTAAATGCTTGCATAAGTCTCAGGACCTGGGAAACACTGAATCCATTACAAAGGCCAAAGCAGAATAACTTTATATTTTCTTCCCACTGCTAATGAGTCTAACTGCACTTTGTTCAGCCAGTGAGTAGAGAAGTTTTGATGCTTTAATATTCATTGTTATAGTTACTTGGCAAACTTTGTGGATGTTTGCAATTCAGCTGTGAAAGGCTGAAGGCAGTGAAAGGCATGTGGAGGACAAGGGGCAGTGGGAGAGGGTGGTAGAAGGAACAGTTATGGAAAGATCTTGGGAAGAAGGTATGGGGACCTGAGACCTGATGTGAGGATGGGTAAGAATTTAAGTACAGGATGTTGATATAGAGTACCAAGTGTAGTGATTCAGGAAGGTAGGATCAAGGTAGCTGAGGATAACTGCTCAGGCTCAAAACTCCCAGGCCAGAATTCTTCATACATGCTGATCCACCATGAGACTATGGTTTCCAGAAACTTTAGCTGGGACTCAGGACATGTTTCAGCTCTATCCAGGCTAGTCTAGTAAAAACACTAATTGTACCAAAGTTCACATAATTGTGGGTATCTAGGAGATGATGCGCTTGGCAAATTCAACAGGCACACTATGACATTCTGGATGCAGGTGAACCAGTCTTTTCCCCACAATATTAGTTTACTTTGGTGAGTCCAGCATGCACTTTAGTAATAGGCCATACTTGTGTACTTATTTTAGTCACAAGATGACAGAAGCTTATCAGGAATAGAGGCAAGGATGGCTCCCATCAAAGTAAGGAGGCAACATTGCCTTGCCTCCTTTCCAAGGTCAGTTCCAGTTTTTCCAGCTGTTGTTTCAAAGCTAGACATCATGGCAAGATGATAATGATGGAACAGTAGGTTTGGCACACTGCTGTGATGAATCTGCCACAAAGAATTGCACACAGAGCATTCACTCGATAATTGCCATGTCAGTCAAACAAGATCTTGGCCATGGACTAGAGCCCTCGTATTGTCCTGAGAGCCAAGTAAAATCTAGATCCTCTTCTTCAGTGAGACACATAATAGTTCTAAACCTCTCCTGTTGTAATCAAGTAGATCCCATATCCTGGCTTAGCTTCCAAGCTCAAGTGCAAGAGGAACAAAGGAGGCAACAAGATCCCTGAGGAACTGTACAGGTTTTATTGGAGGATATCTTGAATAGCACTCTCCTGCATTAAACCTGAATTGTCCAGGTCTCTCTTCCTCTCCTTCTTTGGTAGAAATAATTATTTTCTTCAACTGATCAAGCTGCTAACCAAGGCTTCAGGGAACTGGAGACATATAGGTTTGAAGGTCTATTTTAGGAACTTGAGTCTTTTCTCATGGAGCCTGAGAACTAGCAAATCCACACTAGTGAATTAGCCATGATTTCAGGGTCCCAAGTTCCTGGTACCATATTCTGAACCCTAAGTAACATGTCTCCTAAGCCCAAGTCCCAGGTTTTGGATTAGTGCATCAGGTTCCACTCTGGAACTGGACAGTGGCACATGAAGGCCAGAAAAGCTTGAAGATAAATGAGCAGGCATTTTCATGCCACTCTGAATGGGAAGCTCCTATCACAGGCACAAAGGAGGGCCTGGAGAGAAAAATTGAGGAAGTATAGGCTAGTCACCCTAGGGAGAGATTTCAGGAGCACCGAATACAGAGGAATGGCCTGACTGGACTAAAATCTAGCAGCTGCTACTGGCTAGGGAGCAAGCAATCAGCACCCGAAGGTTTTTTCATCCAGGAAGCCAGGCTGCTTTACCTCCTACATAGAGTCTTAGCTCTTGGACAGAAGAAAACTGTATCTGACAAAACCAGATTTACCTTGAAGACAAGCTACAAACCAAGAGAAAACTAAGGATACAAAAGATAAAACTTCAACAGGGAGAGAGCCCTGGGTTCCCCTTCCATACCTTACAAAGAGACCGGAGCCCTAAGTACTTGGTTTACACTGATTTCCAAATTCTCCCACCAAAGTTGAGCAGACCCAGTTCAACATTCTTGAAATACTATTCATTCTTAAGCTCTCCCAGAATTCCCAGCAGACATCTCAACCCTTCACTTCCAGCTTCTCTGAGAGAGTAGTAGTACCCTGGGTAGGCTGGGACTACATAGAAACTACATTGAAAAAACTTAAGGTACAACCCTTTTTTCTATACCTGCTACCTCCTACTCTTTCACCCCAAATCAATCTGGGCTCCTGTTTTTCAGGACCAGGTCCTAGGTTAGTAGTAACATAAAGCAGATGTCAGAAACAGGAGAGCCACATAAAATATACACAATAGAAGGAGATAGGAATATGGAAATGGGAAACTGTATCCTGAGACCCATGCCCTTAGGAACAGGCTTTGGTGCTGGGAACTGCAGCATTGCTTCAAAGAGGAACAAACTAGTCATTCCATCCCAACAAAAGAATTGGAGAAAAAACAGGAAGATCAAAATTATGCAAGCTGAGGAGTAAAGAAAAAAGGAGAAGAAATGGGGATGATTTAGGAAATAGTATTTTCTTCCTAAGAAGGGGGACTATTATCATGTCTGCACTAAGCCTGACAATCATGTGGTGGGAAAAGGAAAGATTTAATCTATGTTTTGGTGGTGATGCTGACAAAAGTGACACAGTGGTGATGATGGTAGTTATGGAAGTAAGATCTTGACTTGCCACAGTGATAGGGCAGCCAGGCAGCCAAGGCAAAGGTTGTCACAATAAGGGAAATGTCCCAGGAGGGACACTTGGTGAGTGGTTCATTCAGAGACAGCAGGGTGTTGACACAGTGGAAGGAGAGGCAAAGTCAGTGTCAGAACTCAGAGGTTAAGTGTCTGGAGGTGACATGGTAAGGAGGAATGACGTTGAGTCAGAAGCAAACGTACCGTTAGTCGGATGCTTTGCAAACGACACAGAAAATCGTTTTACGGCCGGGACAAACAAGAGCTCTGAGGAGAAAAGACATCATGGGGATTATACCCACCCATGTCCCCACCCTCTGCTCTGAAATCTGCCTGCAAGATGCTCTACTCTTTACGGTTAGTTATGTGATCTGCTCCCATCTCCACCCCTCAACTTCCTGACTAACACATTTCAACCATTTCCCTTGTTATAATCTCTTAGGAATCTGTCATTTCTACCATATGACCGACAATCCCACAAACAACCCTAATTCACCACCACATCCTCTTTCTGATTACTTGGAAACAAAATCTTTGTAGAAACTTTCATCTCTCCCCGCAGTCTCTTTCCGTAACATCTTTCCTTTCTTGGCTAAGCAACTTCCCCAGCCCTAAATCTGGATTTTATTCAAGGTTTCACTGCATTCTTCCTGACCATGGATTATCCTCCTTGGTCTTTACCCCTACAGGCCAGAGTCCAGGAAAGAGTACAAAGGTGCAGTACACTGATGCAGCAGGGCTGTACATGGGACATTATGAAGGGATAAGCATAAATAAGTAGTATTTGTATGGTGAGAAGGAATGCAAATGGAGGGGTAGGTGGGATGCTGGCTGCTTCTCCCATCTATAATTGATGAAGAAAACTTGTTACAAGGCCAGTGTTGGCGCCATCTTAAGCATGAATAGTTATTGAGTTGTGTCCTTGCTGAGGGACAAATGAAGAAAGGAGTTGCCCACCCCCCACCCCAAAACCCACCCACATACCATCTCGGTGCTTCAGACTGGCAGGTGATAGCTTTTTGCCATGGCTGCGGGCGTAGTCCTGAAGATTCGGGGCACTGGAGGAGCCACCCAGCACTGTGGTGCTGAACAGCCCTGTGCACTGTGAGCCTGCAAAGCCGGGAGTGCATTAGTAGCCACGCAAAGCTGCCACTACTACACAGAAGTACATACAACTTCACATGACAACACAGAGACACACACATAGCCATTTAGAGCCACCACCACGTGGTCACTACTTATAACCATAAATAGCTTTCACTACTGTCCAAAGCCACACTGGCAAGCAAAGTGGGGATTCTCATGAAGAGGCTATATAGCAGAGACAAGAGGCTGCTACAAATAAAAGGTTAGTCATATTAGGGGATTCAAAGCGACTGAAAAGGTAGACTTTGCTCTCTAGGTGGCACCCAGAAATGACAGAAGAATATGCAGATCTTTCTGTGTTCCCCTAGGTTTAATTCAGTCCCCCTTACCCTGACTATAGGGCTTGAGGAACCCAGAAATCTAGTCCCTTGTAGGCTTAAAGGGAAAGAGCTCTGATCAAAATTAGAGACCAGTTTGTTACCACTCTGTTGACACCCTTCCATTCCTCCTAAATTCTTCATCCAACATCCCTTCCCTTCAGGCCATTTTATCTTTCCTAAGAAAGAAAATATGAGACTCATTGAATTTTAAAATGTAAAGAGACTCAGAAATGACTTAGTTCACCTTTCTACTTTCAGAGATAAAACAACTGAGATCCAAAAGGGATCTCATCTGCTCAAGGTCACACAGTTTGTTAGGAGCTAAATTGGGCTAGAACCCCAGGCTCTTGACTCTGAGAACCAACAGCACCCAATATAAAATAAATAATTTTCTCATCAAGAGGAAACAACTTCACTTCTGAAGTCAAGATGGACTCAAATTGAAAGGCATGTGGAGAGTAAACAGGTTATACGTAGTGCCCGCCTACTTACTGCGTGCTGAGCATTCTCCTAAGAAGGAGCGCCCAGTGAGAAGTAAACAACAAAAAAGACATGTTCTCTGCTCTCACATATTCACTGTCTATCTTGTAAACTCTATGCTGAAAGCCAGAAGCCCACACAAAGAAGTTCAAAGAAAGAAAACAGAACTCTATTGCCAATCTGAGGGGTAATAAAACTCAGTATCTCTGAAGAAAATAAATCAGGCCAGTCACTGTCCCCAAAAAGATCTAGAGGAGGATTAGGACTCCATGGCTCCCTCTCCCACTATAGTTTTACAAAGACAGTGTGGGAAGGACGAGACAAGGCTGACAACTGAGTTCACCAAAATCCTGGGTTTGGCTTGGGAACTAACATTCAAAGGAGAGAAGGATGGAGTGAAAAGGAACGCAATTTTCTTTGAGCCCACAAAGAAGGAGCCATGATTTCAGGGATCACCACAGAAAGCAGGAAGTTCAGATGGCTGATAATCTCCACCTGGAATTAGAACCTCCCCTCGATGCAGCAACCTCTCCTACCTTTCATGCTCAAACAAGCTCTGGAATGCAGTTCCAGAGAGTAAGAAGAGTTCCTGAATATCTCTGCTTTTCTTCAGAGAAGCTAAAATGGGCTGGCTGTATCCCAGACCACTCCAAGCTTTGTGCTACATTTACTTCCTCCTTTGAATAGCTTCCTGATACAATTCTGCAGCTCTGCTTTGCCCAGTCCTCAGATCATCCCAAAGGGTAGTCTCCTTAATACCACCATCTATCAGCCTGTCCCGTGTTCTTGACAGCACTCCCACACAAATGGGCTGGAAACACATAACGTCTTTTCCAGTCTACCTGAGTAACTTCTTTACTGGGATTTCTGGGAAGAGAAGGCCATATCATAGATCTACTTATTTTGCATGCCCCAAACCATCTACCTTATTTCAGGTGTCTAGAATGCAACCTACCTCCATAAAATTAACCTGTAAAGATACCAAAACCTTTCTCCCCTTGCTGGTCCAAATACTAACCATCTGGGAACTAAGAAATTGGCCAAGGACAAAGGTAACAGAAAAATGAGAGGTGCTAAATGGAGAGAATAATAAAAGACAGAAACAGCCAGGGACCAAGCCAGGACCCCACACAATTGTCTCTACCTTCCAGTTGTAATTAAGGGCTCATAAAGTCACTGTGTTTGGTAACAGCCCCTCCCAAGGACCACCTCCCCCCACCCAAAGAATACAATACCCTCTGAGGCTTGATCCATCCCGCAGTCTGTGTTCTTAGGAAAGGTTGGACGATGTCCTCCACTCCCCTCCAGAGATTAAAAAAATCAATAGACATTTCCTTAAAGTCCTGAAAGAAGCTTCTGCCACTACACCAATCTCAAATTTACTCCTCAGTTTTCAGAAAGGAAGGGAAAAAGCTTATGGGATTAGGAGAGGATGAAGAAGGCATGGAAGTAGGAGGAGCCAGAGCAGGAATGTGAAAAATATGTTTCAAAGGCAGACATGGCACAAATTCTCCAAATGCACTTATGAGGATCACAAGTACCTCTATTTATAGCTCTGTCTCTGATAACTCTGAAGGTTCAGAGTCTCCATGGCCCCTTAAGATCTGGGCTAGACTGGAGGGACAGATAAGGAATATGAAGGGAAGCCAGAAAAATGACCTTCAGCCAGAGAAATGGGTGTTGATGCAGAAAACCAAAATTAAAAAACCTTCCCGGAATGGAAACAATCATCTGGGATCAAACTTCACCCCTCAACAGGGCCTCTCCCAATTAATCCTCCCTACTCCTATGTGACAATACCAGTGACTAGATGACCCCAACTCCCATGACTAAGGTTTCCCACAATAAAACCCTGAAGAGCAGACAGACATCCCTTCCCAGGTGAGAGATGTTGGAAAGACCATACCTAGGCCACTCTGCTTCATCTCTGTTGGTGGCCGTGAAGATGAAAAGAGCCGGTAGCCACCAGGCCTTGAGGATGAAGTCTCAGAAAGCACCTGCAGAAAAAGGATTCTAATTATCATTTTGCTGCCTTAACCCAGGAGTGTAAAACCCAGGTCCTGAATTACTGCCCCTACAAAGCCAAGCAGTGTCAGAAAATTTGAAGGAACCAAAGGACTTTTATGGGGGAAGAAGAAAGAAAACAGAATGGAGAGTGTACTTTATGGAGAGAACTGTCCAAGGGAATCCTATACTAGAAGGTACTTCTATTTCTAAGATGACAGTCCCCACAGTCCTTCCCATCCCAAATCTGAAAAATCATTACTCGGCCCTTCCTACTTCTCAGCAGAGCAGGGTTCCCTAATCTTTTCCCATACCTCCCCAGGACTCAGAAAGCCTACCAAATAGCTTAGCTACAAATAAGAAATAAAATCTAGCCACCCTCTTTTCTTTCCATGTGACAGCTGTGGTTATAGTAAGAGCCATACTCTATTTCTTATCTGAACCAAGAAGCCCTCCCCTCTGACTATCTCCCTCCTCAAGACATGAAACAGGTTTCCAAAAAAGCCCACAAGGGCGCAATCATCCCCCAACATACACACACCCCATCTAGACAGTGTCCTCAGTCCTTAGATCCCAAAAGGCAAAGACAGAACGCACGAAAGGAAGGAGAGGTAGGGAGGGGACACCTGTGTGCAGGACGCCAGGTGAGTGGTGGACACAGCCCGGGGCTGTAGGACGATGGCTGGGGAAGGCCAAGGGAGGTCTCCGGACCTCCGGCGGCGCCGTCCCCGCAAGGGGATCAGGTCCAGGCTCCCTGTGCACTGCATGTTCATGACCTGCAATCAGACCGGGTAGAAAGCCGGTCACGACTCCTTTAACTCCCAGGTTCCCGAAAGCCCCAGTGCCCATAGGGCAGAGCTAGTTATAGGGCTGGAGAGATGACCACCTATAGGACACACTGCTATGAAGCCACAGGTTTCATAATCTAAAACAGTCCGAAAATAGGAGATGAGAAGAGGAGAGGAAGATGTGAAGGAAAGAGTCCAATGCCTATGCTTACAGAGCAAGGAGAGGAAATAATATTATAAGGATTATAAGGCTGTATGACCAAGGAGCAAAGAGAAGATTTTCTTGCAAAGCTGAGGAGCACATCCTGGGCAACCAGATTCTGAATGAGCAAAGATATAACCACTAGTAACTGAAAAGAGGGAATGAGATTACAACAGGAACATTTCTGTAGGCCTGAAAGAAAGAAGTTAATCTCATCAAGTATAAGAGATGATATACAGGGAGCTCTTCTTGGTCCTGTTTTTTGACTTTTTAAACCAGAAGAAAAAAGGTAGTCAAGCTCACCACTGCGAGGGAGACTGGCAGACCAGATGAATGAGGAGGACATTTGGATGTGGGGAGGAGCAATTTATTGATGGAAGATTATGTGACTTCCTGTCCATTTGATCTATTTCACAAGTCTGAAAAGTACTAGAGTATGATGATGGATACCAAGTTACAAATATACCTCAAAGAGAAAATAATGCTTACCCCACCTAAAGAAACTGCATAATCACAATTTGAAATCCATTTTAAAATAATTGGGAAGCAAAGGATGAGTCCAGAAAAGAGACTGCAGTTCAGGTTTTCCCAAACCTGAAACTTGAACCCTCTGGCTGAAGCTCAAGATTCTTCTGAGATGAACTATCCCTAAAATGGAAAAACTAATTTCTCCAAGATGGAGAGCCCGCACAGAGCCAGGCAAATAGATTCATCAGGTCAGAGCAGGAACCAAATAAGCCAGTCAGAATCACTGAGACAGGGATAAATCATGGGGTATAAAGGAGTGTTATTGGTCCAAAGAGGGAAACAGTCTTTCCAAGCACAAAAAGACCAAAACAGAAATCCCAGGACAGTTATCTGGAAACAATGTAATATTAACAGTTCCATCCTCTAGGCTAAAGAACTAGAATCGTAACTAGAGACAAACTCCAAGAATAGTAGGACCCATGACCAGGCAGATAAACCTTCTTGTCAGAACAAAAGGAAGATAGATGGACATCCAGACATGATTCCCTTTCTGGGATGACGGTATAGACAACTCTAAAGGGACTAAATGAACATGCCGTGTATTTGTCTCAATTGAGCCATAATTTTTACCTAAGGCAAAATGGAGAGGGCACATTGCTCTTATTTTACAAATGAAAAAACTCACAGCTTGGAGAAGTTGTTACCTGTCCAAGGTCACACAGCTTCTAAGTATCAAACTGAGATTGAAGCCCAAGACTGTCAGACTTCAGAATTCATGCTGTTCCTATCATATTTCTGTTTAATGAACTTCCTTTCCAAATTCTGTAAAGTCCCTCTTTCTCAATCTCATCTCACTACCCTTATCTCTCAGGCGTCCTTCACTGGTGTCTCTTTAACCTCAGAAGCAGCAACTAGCCTAAAGGAGCTATATTAGGGGGTCAGCTATGAAAGAGAGATTAAGTAAAACATATTTATTAGGGACAAGGGGACTCTGCTTCAGGTCCCCAAGAATGATTTCCTGATAGCAGCCCAAGGGGATTCAGAGGATACATGAATATCATCCTAGGAGCAATTCCCTTCTAGTCTCTCTCCCTAGCCCCTCCCATTACCTCCATGGAGCCAGCTTTCCGGTTTCGAATGAGTGGTGATCTTCTTGGAAGGCCAGGGCCCTCAGTGGGCTGGGGTGAAGTTTGCAATGCCCGGTCTGGCTCATCTGATGCCTTCCCTGGGCACAAGTTCTCCATGCTGCCTTGTTCCGTTTTCATCTCCTCATTCTGTTCAACAGCAGGCACAGATTAAGAGAGACGTTAATGTCCTCCAGCCTCCTAAACTCAAGACTCCCCAATCCTTTTCTCTCCTTGTTACTGTTTCCCAGTTTCCCACAGCTCAGTTCTAAGTTCTCCAGTCCCAATTCTCAGCACTCTGACCCACCTCAGAAGAGGCTGGACGGAATCCACAGCCTGTTGGGGCACTGCCTTCTTCCTCCACACCTTTCACTCCAGGACTGAAGTGCAGCTCTACATGGAACCGCTCCTCTGATAAGGGATCCTACAGGGCATTACCAAATTAAGGGGCAGTTGGGGGAAGCTGGATATGGTGGATATGGTGGTGGAAGACCAGGTAGGGGCAACAGAGAGGAACTCAAGAGGATCCTAGGACTGACATTTCAGTGTCTGGCCCCACTCTGGAGCTGATCTGCTATAGCTTCCCTTTAACTATAGTCTAATGTTACAGAATTCTCATTCCCTTCCCACTTACTGTTTCTGGCTCACCACTACACATGACTTATCAACTTCCAGTTCTACAACCCTTCCATGTATCTCCCACAGTAACTCAGCTTTGCTATGGTGCATACAGCAGCACATTTAAAGACATCTTTGTGGAGCCAGATAAAGAAGTTGTATATATAACAATTTTTGAGAGAAGAGGACTAATTATAGCATCATCCCTAATTCCATATCCTCCATAATGCCAGAGCTATGTTCTAGGGTACTTCTCTGAATCAACACCATCCCAGAACACATATTCTGTTCCAGCAGAAACCTCCTAGATACCCTGTGTCATGCTGTCTTCTCGGTGCGACACCTAGCTAGATTCTACAAATTCTGAGGATAATAAACTTTTTTTCTAAAAGGTGACAGAGGTAGAGAGAAGGGCCCCTCCCTTCATCCCATCCTACTGGCTCCTCACCTGTGTGTTGTCCTCATAAAGCATGATGACAATCTGGGTCATGTAGTTGAGCTCTGAGATAGCACTAAGATAAGCCAAAGCCCGTTGCCATTGTACATCCTGGGTCTCCTACCAAATATGAGAAGAGGTCAGCTATGGTCCAAGGACAAGGAAATCAGGCAATGGGCAGGGGACCAAGAAGCATGGAGAAAGCTTGAAGTAAAAAACAAGCATGAGGAGAATAAAAGAATGCTGGAAAAAGATGTTCACAGGTTGAAGGCAAAAGGAAGATCCTTACATCAAGAAGTCCCCCATAACGGAAGACACTGAGCAGGGAGTGAACGTGGCTCTCACTGGTGAAATAGAGACGTGTTCGAACATGGCGACCTGGGGAGAGCACTCCTCGGGAGTACCTGAGATAATAACTAAGTCACTCACATAGTCAGATAATCCTCTTCCCACCCCTCCACAAACTCCCTCCTCCCACCTCAAAGACCTCTCTTTTCCATTCCAGATCCCTTCTATTCTTGGTTCCCCAAATTGTCCCAGCCTTGGTTC
The DNA here is from genome assembly GCA_004027775.1 of Bradypus variegatus. Classification (NCBI taxonomy): domain Eukaryota; kingdom Metazoa; phylum Chordata; class Mammalia; order Pilosa; family Bradypodidae; genus Bradypus; species Bradypus variegatus. The sequence goes on from PVKY010004128.1 coordinate 17,773, forward strand.
CTCCAGGACTCCCTGACATGTCCCTCCCTCCATCCAACACCCCTCCCAGCCCTCCCTCACAGGGGATGCAGCTTGTTGACAGACTCATCCTCGTGGGTTCTCTGCAGGTCAAGTAGTATCTTCCGCAACAGTGGAAGACAGAAGCCCACAGCAATTTCCAGTTTCTCCTCCCGACTGATCCCATATTCCTAGGGGCCAGAGGCCAGGAATAAGTACCTCAATGAATTTTGTTTTCCTCTTGCCTCATCCTCCCATGCCCAACGTCAGGCTTGTCTTCACCTCAGGTCTAGGGCTTCTCTCATAGCCACCACATTCTGCCTCTCCAGGTTTCTCATTGGTTAGCCTTTTGTACTTACCCAGAGCCAGAGTGGGCCTTGAGAATTACAGCAATTCAACTAATTCCTCCTTTAAGTTTCCTTCCCCTGGTTCCCACACCTTCCTTCCTTTCCACCTTTTCTCTCCTTCCTTCCCCAGTACCCCTATCCCCAGGCTGGATCCCTTATACAATACACACCTGGGGAATGACCACATCAGCCAGTGCCTTAGAGAGACGTAGCAACTCTGCTGTGCCTTGAAGTCCCAGACTCCCATTGTGCTGCACATCATACTTGACACAGTCATAGATGTCAGGGATCTTACTGATGTCATAGCGCCCACTCTTCTGTCGAAAATCCCGTTCCAGCTTGCTCCAACGCTGCAGCATTAGCTCTAGAGTCTCACTGTGATAGAGCTGCAGGTCTACAAGGAAGGTAAACAGTCAGAGCCAAAGATTTTGCCTCTAACTGAAAAACCTTGACAATTCTGAAGCAAAACCAGAGAGATGAGGATGCCTGGTCTCAAATATTTAGGAGAGGAGTCAGGAATGCCTCAGAAACCCATCCATACCTGAGACCTTGAAGGGAAGCTAGCAGTATTCATACCTACCTACAGACTTGGGGTCCTGCATCTGTTCCCGGATCTGATGAGTGAGGTTTTCAATCAGGGCAAATACCTGATCACAGACCTTCACAGGATTCTGGATGATAGCCATGGAGTTAAGCAGAGAAGTGCTTCCAGTGGGAGCAAGCTATGAGAAACAGAGAGAAGAAAAGCAAGAAGGGTTCAGAGCCCATTGCCCAGATTCCTGTGAGCTTATCACAAAGAGACTGCAACACAGATCTGTTGGCTCACTCCAACGAGCACTCCTAGGCTACTGGATATACCAGTAGTTCCAGGCCTTCAGATGAGGAGCCTGCTCTAGCACACAGTCACCTAAGATTGGTTATCTTAAAAGTCTTGGAGGCCAGAGGAAATAAAGTAGATCTAGGTTCTTTTCTTAGGGGTTCTAAAATACACACGGAAAATGCTGGAGAATAAAGATTAAACCAAAATCCCTCGAAATTCCCACAGAATGTTTTCAGGAATCGACAGTGGAGAGAACATTATCTTGTTCCTCTAGACAAGATGCTAGCCTGAACCTAGAGTGAGGTACTGCCTTAGAACAGGGTTCCAACTCAAGTTTTTGGGACAGTCATAGCCACATAGTCAATGAAGGATGCAACCATATGGACAAGAGGAAAGAGGCTTGGGTGTAGAATGTACACATTCTACCTAGGTCCTCACAAGTTCCATTTTTGCTAGCAGAAGGAAGAAAGGGAGAAAAGGAAAGGTATCTTAGCTTTTTTGGATTTGTCATTGAACAATGGATTGGAAAATAAGGGAGCAAAGTCCTATCTCTTAGCAAGTCTTGCTCAGAGTAGAATACTGGAGTGTCATTTCCTAGACAATATGCTCAGCTACTTACCTCACTTAAGAACCAATCAGAAAAGAAGAGCTATTAGAGGTATAACAGCAGAAAACTATTGTTTGTCAAATGATCCTGTCAATCATGGCCTGGATCCATTCTAAGCCAACCCTAAAGTCATATCCACCCAGAGGCAGGATGTTAGGCCAGGTCTAAACTCAGGATGGGACCTAAAATATGGAATTTCTTCAGCAGCCTGGACTCAGAGAAATTTGTTACAGGAAATGGACTTGTGTAGACTCTAAACTATATCTCCGATAAAGCCTAAGAGCCTTTAGAACTGTTCCCTGGTGCCAGATGGATAGATTAGGGCACTCTCACACTCAGCCACTGCTGCGTGATACACAAGAAAACAGA
>PVKY010004129.1:0-19909 GCA_004027775.1 Bradypus variegatus
AACACCACTCCCGTCTTATCTGCTGCCGCTCCCGGTCTCCAGACGCCAAGTCCCTGTTTTCCCGCACCGCCGCGTGGCCGAGGGACTAATCAGACTCACTCACTCATTTCAGAATGCAGACTTCTGGTTTCGTCAAATGGACGTTCCCTGTGGCTTTAGCAGACCTTGTCTGGCTGGTGCTACTTTGGAGGTGACGTTCTGGGTCACTTTCTGGTTTTTATTCATTGTTTTTCATGGAGGTGTCTCCTTGCTCTGTCTCACCTAGCCGCCATCATAGGTTCTCAGGTCCTGGTTTTTAAATGCTGGTTCCTAGACCTCTCTCTCAGAGATTCCGATCCAGTGGGCCAAAGGCAGAATTCTGGAAACTTCATCTTTCATAAGCATCCTAAGTGGCTCTGGTGAAGGCCATTCTCAGCTTAGGCCAGTGGTTCTCAAACCTGGCTGCCCATTAGAATCATGGTGGGGAAGGGTGTGCATTTAAAAGCCAGTGCCAGCATCCCACAACCAATTGTCTAGGTCCCGGCCTGGGCATCTGAATATTTTAAATGTCCTCAGCTGAAATTAATGTTCAGCTGGGACTGAGAGCCATTAGGCTGTGTGAGGTTTGGAAGTACTCCTTCCCACACAGACTGGCCCCATGTCACCTGGGGTCCTCGTTAATTCCAGAGGCTGTCTGATGCTCGGGTCCTGGAAATTTCAGGACCAGCTCGGATATGCAGGTGACAACCTGCAGCAACTGTAAAAGGAATCCGCAAGACCCATTTTCAGAGACACACCCAGGCAAGGTAGATACACTCCCCTTCTCTGCCTCCTGCTCCCAAGTTTTCCTGGAGAAGAGGCTGGTGCCATATCATGAAGGAGAAGTTAGAGTTTTTCCCACTAGGAGGCACGCTTGCCTTAGCGGTTTCCCTTAGTGGATTCCTGGTCATCTCATATAAATAAGTTTATAAAGGACAAAGAGCCTTCCCTTTCCCAGCCAGGAAGTGTGAGAGTGTGTGGAAAGATAGAAAGAATGGGCAAAAGAACTCACTCGGCACCATGGAAGATGGGGAAGCAGCCACATTTCCTGCTCTTCAAATCTGTCCTCTGAGTTAGGGGGGAGGTTCATGCATATGGGGGGGAAGGGGGCTAGTCTCCCAACCATAAATCTGCACGTGTGCGATTATTAGAAAAGCGGGCCCACGCCTGAAGCATCCGGGGCTTAAGTTTGCTTCGCCCCACCCAGAACATTGGCAAGGAGCGTGGCCGCAGGACTTCAGACCCCAGGCCCCTTCCTGGCTGCGGTGGGGGGTGAGCTTTCCCTTTCTCCCTTCCTCCCAAGAGCCAGCACCACTATGAAGGTCTTTGGGGTCAGATAGATCTCCGCTCTAGCACTTCCTTTCACAGGATGTGTGACTCTGGATACTTTGTTTAACTGCTCTGAAGCTCAGTTTCCTCTTCTGCAAAACGAGAATAATAGTGACACCTACAGCATAGGGTTTAAGTGTAATAGTAGATGTGAGGCGTTTAGCACAGAGCCTGGCTTAGAGCAAAAGCCCAGAAATGTAGCTCTGGTTATTGGGATTAGAGCCCCCAAAGAAAGGCCTTCCAAAACCCTGCTCCCTGTGCTTCCTCTGCCTCCTGTGATCTCTCTCCTCTCTCAGGCTTCTGTTTGTACCCCACAGCCTTTGTCCTCTGCTTGTTGCTGTGATTTTGCTTTCAAACTCTTCCATCCTCAGGGCCGAAGTGTGAAAAGAGCACATGTGGTCTGAAGTCAAGGACCTAAGTTTACCAGACACTTTCTAGCCATGTGCCTTTGGGTGAGTAAATCAGCCCCCCTGAGCTTCAATTTTCTCATCTGTAAACAATGGAGAATAATGCCTCCCTCACAGCCGTGTTTTTTTAAGGATTTAAAACGAACTTTGAAAACAGAATACTCACACAGAAGTGTAATCATTATTTCTTCTTTCCTATCTTCCCTGGCTTCCAGGCAATGTATTCTTGTGACTTGTTGACTGTTTTCAAAAACAAGAATGATTTGGCGAATAAACTTCCCATTTACAAATGAGAAAGCCCCAAAGCTAAGCTGGAATCCTAGCTTTAAGCAAACTCATATAAAACCTCAAGATTTACATGGAAGAATAAAACTGCCTTTAATGATGTATTGAATGATAGATTCCGGCACATATTCCTTTAGGCACTTAAAACTAGAATTCAAGTTTGTCTCACAGGGTCATTTTAATAGTAATAACCCAAATTTCTTCAAATTTGGCCCCCACGGGGTCTCGGCCCTCTTTGAAATGCCCCTGGGTGTTAGAACAAGCCTCTGCCATTCCGCTGTTTCCCACGAGGGGGCGCCATGTGCCTGGCTGAGGCGCAGACGCCCCTGAGCGGTCGCAGCCGCGTGGCGGCCCCTGGGGAAAGCGACAGATTTGGTCTTCTTGTGTCAGGCTCTCTAAGGGCCCCCGTGCGGTGATGCTTGGACCCCAGTGTGTTACAGAACCTTTTTGGGAAATAGTCCTTTCAATTTCCCGCCTGCATGAGTCTGCCCCAGCGTGGCTTCCGAGCTTCAAGGAGGTCGGCCAGAGCTCTCACCGCACGCACGTCCCGAAGTGACCCTGCGTCCCGGTGGGCGCACGCAGGGGCCCTGCCCTCAAAATGTTCACAAAGATATTCTCAGGGACACAGTGGCCAGGTCACAGAGGCATGCAAGAACGGCGTCTAGTTCTGCGCACTCCAGCCGCAGAGGTGAGAAGGAGAGAGAGCAGAGCGCAGTGTCCATCGTGGCCCATGGTCAGATCAGGGAAAGCAGCAGACACCTGAGCCTTTGACATGAGGCTTGTCAGCACATCTCTCCGCAAAGCGGAGCTTGTAAAGTCTTCTGAATTATTAAAGATCGAACCCTGTTACCATGTTAAGAATCTTATAGAGCTGGAGAGGACTTGAATAATCTGTCACCATTTATTGAGAATAATGTGAATGCAACCCTAAGAGGTGGGTCCCATAATCCTCATTTTACAGATGAGGACACTTGGGCACAGAGACAGTAAGTAACCGGCCCAAGGTTGCACAGCTGGTAAACGGTGAGTGAGGAATCACCAATGACTAGAGAGAATCTGGTCTAGATGTTTCAAACTGTGCTCCTTGGAGCATTAGGGATTCTATAGCAGACCCTCTGGAGAAGGAAGCAGACAATGGGATGGGGTAGGGAGAATAAGAATGTGGGTTTCAAGACTCACCCTACCCCCACTTCAAACATAGCAATTCCTCTTGCAACTACCTTGTAAGGTTTTATTTGAACAGAGTGTAGCTTCAACATTTTTGGAAAATCACCACCTTTTCCATCTCACAAATGGGAAACTGAGGCCTAGATAAGAGATTTGCCCAAGGACACTACTTGGCTGAGCTGCCTCCAAACTCCCAGGACTCCAGGCTCCATCCACACGAGCTCACGTTGGTTTCCTAATGGGCAAAGCCAGTTGCCTTCAGGATTTTCTGAAAATAAAAATCCTTACATTTAAGAACTCTGTAAATCAGATTAGTTGGTTCACTGACATTACCATTCCCTAACCATGCCACAATAGCCATTTACTTAAGGGAGTACAGAGTTTTTAAAAGTTACTCATAAGAAGGGACACAGCACTTGACAGCATATAAAGTGATTCCACATGCATTGCCTCAGGCGCTCCTCAGAGCAGCCTCTTGGGTGTGTGACCCTCTTCATCTAGTTCATTCTCAAGAGGAGGAAGGCAGAGAAACTGAGTATATTGCTCACCATCACATTCCTACAAAGTGGCAGAGCCAGAATTCAAAACCTGGGGTCCTGGCTCCGCCCCCAGCACACACATGACCCAGCAAGTGGCGCTGCGATTAGACATGCTCTTGAGAAGCCGAGGAACAGAGTGGACATAACCCCCCAGAGCTTGCTGAGTAGCCCTTGTGGGGCAATCCTTTTAATAAGGTTAAGCAAACGGTTCAGAGAGGATGACAGGAAGGTCTGGGGAAAGCCTGGTGGAACAGATGTGAGGAAGAGAAACATCTGGCCTCGACAGGGCCACCAGGCTTACTGGATTCCCATACATTCATCGGTTACAGCAGTCCTTGGAGAGGTGAAGTGCCACCGAGTCCCGGTGCCTGAGACCAGGGCCTCTACTGATGATGCATCGAGTAACAACTCCGCCTGACTTCCGCTGTAGACCTACAATAGCCAACAGGGAATAGCAGGACATCACGGAGTAAAATTTAAATGTGTGGGCAGAATAGTGGGTTCATGCAGAAAATATCTGACCAGCTAACTAAGAGACTTTGTGACCTCTCAGGCCCCTGATTGAACCTGAAGAGATACAGTGATGAGTAAGACAAGACCCCTACTCCCAAGGAGCTTTGAATATGTCCTTATTCAATAGAAACATGAATGCCACCTGTGTCCCCAAACAAGGATGCTAGTAACAATGACAGTGATAACAAGGCCACCTAACTTTGTGTGTGCCAGCCACGGTGCCTATGCATCACACGCACAGTCTCACCCAGTCCTCACCACCACCCTCAGAAGAAGATTCTGTTACTGTTCCCATTTTGTAGATGAGAAAACTGAGGCTCCAAAAGGTGAAGTCATCTGCCAACATCACATCACTGGGGAGTGGCCAGCCTGGGGTGCAAGCCCCCTCCTGTCTGATCCCAGGTCTGAGCTTCTCCTCCCACCCCTCTGTAGAGCCTCCTCCAGCGAGAGCTTCCTGAAGCTAAGTGCTTCGAGACTGAAGGACAAACAGCAAGTTAGAGACAGAGCTGGAGCTTGACCCCAGAAACCAATGTCAGGCAATGTTTGATCACCTCTTGTTGGCTGTGGAGCCCTGGCAAATTATTTAACCTCTGAGCCTGATTTTCAGCATCTTTAAAATGGACCCAGACACATCTATCTTCAGGAGAAGTTGGAGATGAGCTGAGATGATGTATATAAAGTTTCAGCTACAGGGTGGTCCATGCAGTAGGTTGTCAATACACATTCTATTCCCTTCCCCCAAACGCACTGGGAAGCCAAGGCCCAGGCCAGATAGCACCTTCCCTGGGTTGGGTGTGGGAGCCTAACCCCCTGGAACCTCTGTTTCCCACTCCCCACCCCCATTCCATTCCACCTCCATTTTCAATCAGCAGCTCAGCTCCCTCGGCCAACAGGTCCCTGTGGGCAGCAGAGGCTGACAGGAGCTGATGGGAGCCAGTCCCAGAGGGTCTGAAGGCAGATTACTGAGGACTGATGAGGTGAAAAGGAATTGCTGCCCCCTGAGCTGACAGCATCACCTGGGAGGAAAGGCAGGCAGGAAGGCAAGAGGGGACTTCTCTTGGCCTAATGTCTCCCTGGAAGGGCAAGGGTTCCATCTGGGTGTGTCTGTTGGAGCCTTCCCCTTCTGTGCCAAGGTCACTCTGCTGCTCTTGGTTAAAATTAGCCTTCTGTTCATTGCCTTGGACCAAGAATAGCCTTTTCCCATGAAACACCAGGCCAGATGGGGGCTGGGCTGGGTGGGTGCCTTCTGCTCGCCACCGAGCAAACACAATACAAGCCTGCTGTACTGGAGGCTGGAGGAGAGGGGTGGGGTGTGTACATGTGTGTCGGTGTGTGTGTTTGTGTGTGCACAGCGGGCGTAGCTACCCAAACCAGGGCATCTGGGAAGGAGACATAATCACAAAATTGTACAAATGTGTCATTCTTGGTACTGTTCCTTGATCATGTCGTTTCTTTCTTACCTCCAAGATACCACATAATACTCATTTCTAGTCCTTACCATTAAACAGTAGGGCTACCCCAACCCACACACCATAGCCTCGATTAAGGAAAATGTGCAGCACCTCTTGAATCCCAAGTGATGCATGAGTATTTGTTGAGTGACTGGGCAAATGATAAATCAAGACAAGAAATGGCTGGGCCACTAGTTTCTGTTGAGCCGAGCTGTGTCTTGTTCCCACTGTGTCCCCAGCCCCTAGCACAGAAAGTGCTCAGTGGTTATTTGTTGAATACACAAATAAACAGAATACAGGATGTTGGAACCAAGTTAGAAAAAAAATGAATGAATGAAAGAAACAGGGGATCAGTCACTATTTTACTTTGTCCACATCATGCCTGAGTCTGCTTCCGCACTTGTGGAGTGGACATACTGATCAGCGGCCTTGCCAATTATGAGGCGATGCCTCTCAAGTCCTCAGCAGAATGCCCGGCACACAATCGTCATTCAGCAACTGCTGGTTGTCATTAATTTACCAGATTTCAGTGGATAAAACAAACAGGAGCACAGTGCTCCAGGGCACAGCTGCTAATCCTGCAGAGGAGAATCTCAGTGAAGGACACTGTAAACAAAGTTAAAAGTAAGTGTCAGACGGGGAGAAAATATTTGCAGTACCTGTATAATAGACAAAAGATTACTGCAGAGAAAACCCAAGGCGTTCTTCCTGTTCCTAAACAAACCAAAAGACAAATGGATGAATGTAAGAATGGGCACTACACAGAAAGAAAAATACAAACAGCTAATAAACATAGAAAAAGGGGCTCAACCACACCAGAAACTGGAAAAACGCAAATTAAATAGTAATGTGGAATGTTTTACCCATGTGGATGGCTAAATGGCAATACTGCTAACATCCAATATTGGTGAAGATGTGAGAAAATGGTTGCTGTCATAAAAATGTTGATGGGTGTGTAATTTGATAAAGCCTTTCTGGAGAGCATTTTTGGCAGTAATGATCAAAATTTTAAAATGCATATACTCACTGATGGAGCAATAGCACTTCTAGAAACTTATCCTGCAGTGTAACGTGCCCTTGTCCTCAGAGATACATGTACAATAATCTTCATTGCAGTATGTTTGTAATTGCAAAAAATTAGAAACAAAGGTACAATAATGGGGGAAGATTTAAGTAAATTATGGCACATTTATTTTATGTAGTACTATTCTGTCATTAATAATGAACAGGGCACCTCTAGAGGTCCTGATATGGAAACATGTCCAAGAGTTATCGTGTGGGGAAAAAATGCAGAAAAATACATATTTTTACATACACGCGTGTATCGTTTTATATTTATTACACACACATTTATATGTATGTAAACGTGTAGAAAGGGACCGAATGATACCACTGAACAGAATCAACCGTGACCTCAGGGGAGGGACATGGGCCCGGGGAGAATGGGCAGAGGCAGACGAGCGAGACCCTTTGCAATTTACTCTGTCCTGCTGTTTGATTTTTTGCATCTTTTAGGATGAGAATGCATTAATGCATTTGGAGAAGAAAAAAGCCAGGCGGGCCCGTCAGTGATGGATTGTTCGGTGCAATTGTGCCTGGTGGCAGAGAATGGATGACATGACCCCCGGAGGACGAGTCCCGCCCTGGGGCTCCAGGCGACCTCCCGACGCGGGGCCTCCTTGGCCGCAGCTCCCCCTTCATTCCGGTCCGTTTCCGCTCCCGATAGCGCCCTCCCCCAGGTGGGGCCCGCCGCCGACGCGGGCTGGGCGCAGGCTGTTATCAGCGCCTCCGCCGGCCAGGCCCGCCTGCCCAGTGCCTTTCATGTGCCCGCGCGGGCCGCTCCCGCGACAGCCCATCACGCGGCTTATCGTCGCCGCGCACAGGCGGCCGCGGCGCGTAAACACCGGCGGGGAGAGCGGCCGTGGGCACCCAGAAGCGGGGACCCACTGGCGGGCGGGGGAGTCCGCGGGGTTTGCAGGTGACCCAAGCCCGTCCTTGGAGCCCAGTTCAGCATCCTAATTGGGGGTGATAGCTTCCCACCAGCAGAGGCTCCTCAACAATTATGATGCCCCGGTATGAAAAAGTTCTTTAGATCATCCTCTCTTTCTGGACGAACAGTAATAGCTCCTACCGTTAATTCAATCCCTGCTATGGGTCTGCAGTTGCTATGGTAGGCGGTTGGCATGCTTGTTTTGTTTTTGTTTTATTAATCTTTACAACCGTCCTAACAGGTAGGTACTGGGATGCCCACTTCATAGATGAAGAAACACAGATATTAAGTGACTTAGTTCACCAGCAAATAAGCAACCAAAGTAGGATTTGAACTCAGGTCTGTGTGACTGCAAAGCAAGTGGGTGGTCCTCATTTGACTTCCTGGAAAGCAAAAGGTCCAAGTGGACCCAGCCGGGGATTGTCCTGGGTGTCTCTCACCCCAGCTGTGACCCACTCTGTCCCCTTATCCTTGGCATTGGAAGGGGCCAAGAAGCTGTCACACAAACAACATTGAGCCCCATTAATTGAGAATTTGTGTCTTCTCCTGGCTTTGGGGGGAAGTGGATGGGGTGGGAAAAGCACTTCAGGGGCTCAGAGACTTGGCTGGACTTTTTGGTGTGGCAGACCTCTGTGAACTTCAGCTGTGTCACTTGCCAGCCTCAGTTTTCTCATCTGTAAAACAGGTTTAAGAACAATACCTGCAGGGGTACATTAGATGTCAAATGTACATCAAGTCCTTAGATGTCAGGTAAATGGAAGTCAAGCACCTAGAACCCAGCTTAGCACATAGTGAGCACTCAGGAATTGTGGTACTATTATTGGACCATTTTATGGATCTCAGTTTCCTCATTTGTACAATTAAGAGGAAATGTTAGATGAACCTTTAGGTCTCTTCCAATTCTATCTCTAATTCTGACAAGCCAAATGAAGTTTTCCTTGATACTCTTCTTGAAGAAGTAGGTTTTGCCAAACCAGTGTAAGTGAGACTGGTGGGGAGATATTTCACCTGATTGGGAGAAAAACAATTTGCAAAGTCTTCCAGAGCCTAGTGAACCCTACAGAATGTGCCCACCATGAATCTTCTACTCTTTTAAAGCAATTCCTGGACACTGCTCCATTAAGCTATCTTGAGTTACTTTATGTCCCTGAAAGTAATGGGACAAGCTTGTTTCCATGAGTGTGGGCTCACTTTTACTGCTCTCAAAAGGGTTGGCATGACTGTAAGGATGCCCTGTTGTATGGCATCTCAGAGAATTCAGAGGGAGCCTGGGGTATTTAGAGCTTTGGAAATTTTTGGATAAAATCTCTTGTTGAGCTTAGGGAGCAGGAATTGCTGGTCTTTGGAGAAGCTGATTGGATTTTCAGAGATGTGTCATCTGTTCCTGGCTCTGTGCCTACTTGGTTATGAAACCACAGCTCCCTGCCATGTTCTAATGCCATTTATGAGCGGAGGAAGTTGTTCTAAGTCTTAATGCAGACTGTCAGAACTGTGGGGCCAGAGTTCACCTCTGCCTGGGATCAAATCCTGCCTCAACACCTCGTGACTTTGGGTAAGTTACCTAAATTCTCTATGCCTCAGTTTTCTCTTAATGAAAATTATAATAGTTCAGTCTTCTATGGCTATTGTGAACACTTAGAGCAGGACCTGGCATTTAGGAATCTCTCATCCAGTGTCCCCTAGACCTTGAGGACAATGGTCAGAAGTTAATGGAGTTGATTCGAGGAAACTTTACCAACTTCCTGGTTCTCACAGAGCCTGGATCATTTCCCAGGGCAGTTGGAAGTGGCGGGGAACTCTGTCAGGGGTCCAGGAAAGAATCAAAGAGGGTGGGTGTGTCACAGAGGTGGAGGAGTTACGAGAGAGTGGGTGTGTCACAAGACTGGGTGTGGGCATGTTGTGGGGGGAATGGGTCATGCAAGGTGGGTATGTCATGTGTGCGTGGGGAGATGAGTGTGTCTTGAGGGTAGGTATACCATGGAAGAATGGATGGTTGTGTTCTGGGGGTGGATCTGTTGGGGGTGGGTGTATTTTGGGGAGCAGGTGTTGTTATAGAGGGGTAGGTTTGCCACAAAGGGGGTGTCTTAGAGGCAGGACTAGCACAGAGGGCAGCAATCCCCTCAACCCAGAGCCCCCCACCAGCAGGCTCAAACGTGTTTGTGGGATCTCTGACCAAACAAGACCAAACAAGGCAAAGGAAATGGATGGTGAGAGGCTAAAACGGAGGTGAGAGGTCCGGCAAAGGCTTTAATCACCTGCAGGGTCGCCTAAGGCAGCGGAGTTGGATAGGAGCGGCTGACGCCGAAGCAGTCAGTTCTGGGACCCTACCCTTGAGGAGATACTGTCTGAATTAAACATCGTTGTTGGTGATTCAGATGCAACCAACACGTATTTACTGAGCATTAACCGAGTGCCTGGCGTGGAGCTAGACATTTCACACATAAATCATTGTGTTTAATGTTATAAAAACCTGGTAAGGAACAGTGTGACTGTGTGATTGTGAAAACCTCATGGCTCTTACTCCCTTTATCCAATGTATGGACAGATGAGTAGAAAAATGGGGACAAAAAGTAAATGAATAAGGATTGGATGTTTTGGGTGCTCTTTTTTACTTTATTCTTTTTATTCTTAGTCTTTTTTTTTCAGTAATGAAAATGTTAAAAAATTAATTGTGGTGATGAATGCACAGCTATATAATGGTACTGTGAATGACTGTACACTTTGCATGATTGTATGGTATGTGAATATAGCTCAATAATGTTGAATAAAATAAAAAAAAAAAGTAAGAGAGGGACAGTGAAGAAACTGAGGTTCAGGGGAGTCCGGGAATTGCCCAAGGTCACATGGCTTTTGACTTCCAGTCTATTACCCCTTCCACTGTTCCTCAGCTGGCGAGCTTTACAGATGGGCTGGGGCTCAGGTCCTCCCAGCACAACTGGCTCTGGAGAACACTTTGCCAAGAACAAAGTCAGCTGGGTGAGACAGGACTAAGGGCTCCAATCAGAGAATTTCCAAAAAATTCTGCTAGGGCAGTGTGACGCTCTCAAGCATTCGTTTGGACCATATGAAGCTTCCAATCAGAAGTGACTGAATACTAGCAATTTCATATGGTTCAACCTAATGGTATTGGGGGAAAAAAATCTCTCAAAAAAGACCACGAAAACCATGAAAACGCCCTTCTCTTGAAGTCTGAGATAGAAGTTCTCCAGAAAGGCCAGGCTTTGGAAGGCAGGGTCTGCAGCAAATGACCTCTGCGTCGCTCAAGGATTCTATATGGTTTGTCCCTTGAGTCTAATTGTAACTGTGACCAACATCACTGAGAAAATAGCTAGGACTCAAGCGAATCTACAACCACCACCACCCAACCAGAGGACAGGCCCCTTGCCCTGTGGCTGGACAGGCTCTAACACGAAGGTGCTGTGGCTCTGTAGCTTTGTCCCATCAGGCGAGTGGGGCTGGGGGGAGATGGGTTGTGCTCAACCTACCCACAGACCCGGAGAACATTCCGTCCTCTCCTCCCCCATCTCTCCTGAGCCCCTTGTGTAATTCCTGATCACAGATACTGAGGTAAAGTCTCTCGTGGGAATTCAAGTGGACTTGGGTCCAGGGCAGTGGGGCGAGGCCAGGGAGAGGGCTCAGGAGGCTGACACCCCCAGATTAAAATCCTGGCTCTGCACTTACCTGATGGGGAGCCACTCCAGGCAAGTTATCTAACCTCTTTCTTCTGTGTTCCTCAGTTTCCTCAGCTACAAAATCCATGTAATAGTGGCAATGCCTCACAGGGTTATTAGGAGGATAAATGGGATAATGCTTGTAAAGGTGTTCGCTGTTATTTTGGTTGCTGTCCATTCAGGGAGCAGGCATTTATTCAGCACCCACTGTGTGGCCGGGGCTGGCTCAAGGGCCTGAGGGATCCCTCCCTACAGTTCCCTCCTTTGCTTCACCCCCTCCCCCCTTGTCTAGGCTGCATCGTTGGTGGTCCTAGGCCCACCAGGACTCTGTCCCCTGTGATAACTCTGGGTTCGCGGGGGTCAACCTGGGGCCAGCAGCTGGTCAAGCCTCGCGCCACCTCACCTCACTCCCTGCTGATGCGAGGGGTGGTCTGAGGCTCTGGGGCTCTCATCTCAGAGAAGATGATGTAAACACTGGGGCAAAGAAGGCAGCATTTGCAGCAAATCTGGAGGAGCCGGGGAGGAACTGCTTCCCTGGCTGGGAGAGGCAGGCTATGTGGGGTCCGGGAGCCACAGCCCGGGAGAAGGATCCCACCATGAATGGCAGCGTTCCAGCCCAGGAGGGCCCGGCCAAAGGACCCAGCACCCCACAGTTTGTGTCCTATTCCTTTGCCCAAGGCACACTCTGCATGTGGTACATTAAGGGATGTTCTCTGAGGCATCATCCCCTGAAAATATTGCCCCTATGGCTCCTCTACTTACTCCTAGCATTCTCCCATTTACTCCCTTGGATTCCAATCCATGGGACCTCTCTGAACCTTGGTTTCCTCTTCTGCAAATGGCAAATAATACATTTTCCCTACTTACAAGGGAATGGCTGTAAGAATTAGATTATTCATGCCCAGTGTGGTGATCCGGCACAGAGAAACACTCATTAAAAGTTAGCACCACATAGGAATCCTGTACTTTATGCATGGTTATTCTGTAAATGCCTAACTATAAAAAGAAAAAAATAAAATAAATAAAAACTAAAAATAAAATTAGTACCTTCTGCCTGTGAGTTCTGCTCTCTCCAAAATTCCTTTTCCAAAATGCTAAGATCCCCGGTTTGGACAACACAGGAACCCTGTGGCATTTTTTGAAGAAAGGATATCAGCCTTCCTGGGCAATAGAATCACAGAACTTTGAAGCTGAAAGGACCCTTCAGAGCTTTGCTACCCCAGTCCCCATTTTGCTACTTTACAAAGGACTGCGGGACTTGTGGTCAAGACATGGCTTGGGTTAGATTTCTACTTACTAGTTGTGTCATTTTGAGCAGGGCTCTTGACCTCCTTGAGCATTCCCTAGCATTCCCCCATTTACTCCCAGTGTCCTCATCATAACGTGGGGATGTTAATACCTGCTCTGCCAAGCTCACCTAAATGAGATGCAGTACGAGAAAATGCTTTGTAAAGGTAAAGTTCTCATTAGTTATTTGCAATGTTTTCAGAGGCCCAGGTAGGCCATTTTCCCCCTAGGGTCCTAATATTTAGATGTCCCCTGAGGTGCTCTTTCTCCCTCCGTGGTTGGGGGAACCTCCTGTGGTAGAAGGGGTGAGTTGGCCACAACCGGGGACCTGGGATGAGCAGGCCCAGGGTTGGATCCAGGCTCCACTAATACTGATGCTAATTCAATATTAAGAGCTGACGCTTATGAGCTGCTTGCTGTGGGTGCCAGGTTCTGTCCCCAGCTCCCCACATGGTTAGTTCACCTTGTCCCATTATTATCCCCATCTTGAAGATAGTACCAGCTCTCTCCATGGCCTTCCACATGCAGGACAGGACAGGCATTGCACTGTGCTTTAGTGACACTAACACAGCAAAACAGGGTCCCTGCCAGTCAGGGGATTTTAATTTAATAATAATAATGATAACCACAGAAATAATGGTGAAAGTACCATTTCTTAAGTACTTATTATGTCCAAGGGCTTACTATACCTGTGAATAGTAGGTCCCATTATTTAACTCTAACCTAATGAAGTAAGTCCCATCTGTATCCCCATTTTAGAGATGAAAAAAACTTAGAGGAATTAATTAAGCAAACAGTTGGCTGAGTTTGGACAACAAATCAGGTCCTTCTGGCATCAAATTTCTTGGTCTTCTTTCTTCCTTTTTTTCCTAAATATTTCCTAAATATTCTTCCCATTTTCTTAACATTGATTAAGCCCCACTCCATGCACATTTTCCAAACATCTATAATTCTAAAAATTTGAGCCATTCATTTTGGCCTCCTATAAAATATTGCCCTGTTTCCTTTTAAAGGTATTTGGTGGAAGTCTTTCCACCACCCAAGTCAAAAAGTCTTTCAGGATAGATGGTCTCCTCTTTTCTTTCTGAATTCTGCCAGCTTCTGAGCTCCATTGTCAGGCCCTGGGTAAGGCAGGTTAAAGACATAGTAGGGACAGAGAAGATGTGGAATTTACAGCACCCTGCTGACTGTCCTTTCCCCCAAGGACAATGCCCCCTTCCTACCAAGCCTCTCCCTCTGATTTCAGTGACGTCACAGGGGATATCCAGATACTCTGTAGACACCATTTCCCTGTTCTACCTACTCAACAATCCCATCCTTAATTCATTCATTCATGAACGAAGAAAGAGAAAGGGAGAGAGGAAGGGCAAGAGGGAGGGAGAGTTGAGATGCATTATGTCCTGGGGAATCCATATGAACTCCTAGGAATCACCACCCAGTTTCCTAAAGTTGCCAACGACCCACATGTAAGCTCCCCGAGAGCAGTCTGTTTTGTTCCCTCCTGTACCTCTAGTGCCCAAAACAGTGCTTGGCATATGTAAGTGCCCAGCAAATATTTGTTAAATGAGTAAATTTATAGTTCTTTTATGCCTGTCTTCCTGAAGCCCATGTTGGTTCTGGGTCTCTGGCTCAAAGACATTTTTCCAGGCTTTATCTGGTGTCCCCAGCTTTCTTTATATTGCCTCTGCCCTGTCCCCCTCCCCTTACTTTCACCCTGTACTGGATTCAGACCTTTCATCCCAGCAGGGCCCCTTGCTTCCAGCCTCTGCTCCTGTGGGGGATTTGGGAGAGTTGAAGAGTCAGTAAATAATTGTCTCGTGATTAGGTAGTTGAAATCTTCAGATAGTTAAAAACACTTCAGTTTTTATCTTCTCTCCTTGGTCAGGACTGTTAATAAGAGTCTCTGTTGAAAGATTTACATTGCCTCTCATTTCATTTCCCCTGCACACATCCTAGAATAATCAGCAAAAAAACAGGTGGCAAGAGATCCTCAGATGGGAAAACCAGGGTTCTGGGTAAATCGCCAAATTGATCAACCAGGACCTGAGTTTCAGATACTCACAATGACTAGTCCTGTGGTTTTGAAGGCTGTACTATATAAGAATTCTAGAACCAGGGTGAGGTCCAAAGGTTTTCCATTTTAGCAGCCTGCTATCCACACTGCTTATACCTACAGTAATTTCTACAAGAAAAAAGCAAGCGGAAAGTCTTGCACATGCCCTCATCATCTTAGTTCCTTTATTGTGATGACCTGGACTCACCCTCCTTGAGGTGAAGTGGAAAGTCTCAAGGTCATTTCATTTTCTGCTTTACATTTCCTACATGAAGTTGTCTCTCTACCCACTGAAGTAGCAAGATTCAGCTCCGATGATTTCAGGATCTGCCTTGGCCTCTCTGATCTTGTATTTCCCGTCTCTCAGATCTCCTAGAATGAGGCTGGAGCCACTAAACACTTACATAGGCAGACCCTTGATGCAAGACATCCTAACATGCCTAGTGTGATTCGAGGATACCTCCTCCTCCTCCTCCTGGAAATGATGCATGGTTACAGCTATTATAAACTTTAACTTTAATGTTAAAGTTGGCACCTAACTTGGAAAAAAAAGGTAGCACTCAAAAATTTTTGTTGAACAATTCAGAATTTGGGACAGCCTTCTGGATGTCTGAAGAGAGCCTGCCATATTGCCCATTCCTGTGTCTACTGGACCCGGAGCAGTGCTTGGGATGTGGCCTGCCCTCAGCAAATATTTGATGAATGAATGAATGGAGAAAGCCAAATTGCAAATTCCTGCTTGTGCTCTGGGGCTCCTGATTCCCATCGCCCATTCCACTCACCATCTTCCCTTTTCCATGCTTTTCAGAGTGGTGGGAGGCAAGCAGACTCGGTTCTCATGCCAGAAGTGGAAGGGATCTTCAGGAGTCATTTTGCTCATCCTCTTTCCCCCAGGAGTAAATATACCAGGCAATCAGTGTCTATAATCGTCAAGGCCGCCAAAGAAAGAATCTCTCTAACTCGCCCTGGGTCATGTTTTTAACATTCTATGATTGATGGAGCATTCTTCCTTGGAATAATCCATGTCTTTTCTGCTGTGATTTAAACCTGCTCCCCACCCACTCAATTCTTTTCCCCTGGAGAAATGTGAGGGGAGCTCTGGAAGATAAGTGAGAGATGCCATGCAGGCTAAGGGAGGAGAGAAGTGGGTAAATACTTAAATACTATCAGCCCAGACAAACTTTTATTAGAATTAGTGAGGTATATTCTCTCCTAGAGATAGATTCTTTGACCTCAGAAGATCCCCTTACCAAGTCTGGGAATTCTCTGAGTCTACAAGGCCACACAGGGATAGCCCCAAGGGGCTCAGGCTACGTGAGTTGCCGTTTAGGAGCCTCTCTTTGATAGATGTGTTTCTAAGGAGAAATGAGGCTGATTAGTAATTGCTGACTCTCATCAAACCTGGAGAAATAATAATACAGCAAAAGAGAAGAAAAATATTAACAAATAATATAAAATCTCACACTAGGCAAATGATTTCCATCTGGTAACAAGAAGAAAGGGGTTGCTGACTAAGGGAATGGCTTGGTTGAAAATAAAAAGAAATGATGAGACTGGCCCCTATCTCCCAATATCCTGTTGCCTCATTTGAATTTCAACAAGTTTTCCATAGCTCTTAAAGGTTATGGATAATAAGCATTATTAGCATAAGAATACAAAAATAAGTATAGCAGATGCATTATTAATTAAACATATGAGCAGAATATGCATCACTATGGCCAGGGTGACTTATTCCCATGCGAGTAATCATACTTCTCTCTTCCAGCAATTGTGCTTCATAAAAGAATGGGTAAAGGAATTATAGCAGAGCTTCCCAAAGTATGTGCCCTAGAGCACTATGTAATGGTAGACTCCTTGAGAAAAGGAAGTGGTGATTAAGATTTGATTAAGATTAAGATTAAGAAGATTAAGGTGATTAAGGTTTGGGAAGTGTTTCAAAGTATATCTGCCTCTGGATATTAACACATATTAATACATTTAAAGATTTGGAAAACACTCCGATAAAGAAATCTATTATTCTTTGCTTAATTTAGCATTTCTCCAAATTAATTTTTAATAAAAGATTTCATCACTGATACCTGGCATTCTGTGGAAATAGAATTTCTTGGAACACATTTAGGTAAAAACTTGATTATATCACTCAAATATCCTTGAACTACCCAATGTATTCATTAAACAGTCAAAGTTCATTCATAAAGACTGGCTGTGTTGATCAGGTACAAGTTATGCAGAAGAGAATGAGCCATAGTTCTTGTGCACCAGAAACTCACAATTTATAGAGGATGCTACAAACAATTGGTTTAGTGGGGTGGGGGATGTGGTGTAATTCAACAAAACAATTGAAGAAGAAAACGCAAGGAACAACAGGAACACACAGAGAGAATACCAAACGTAAGTTAGACAATGAGGGAGGACTTCCTATTAGAAATTATATTTGAACTAAGCCTTGAAATCAAGTAGAATTAGCAAGGCTGATACTGGGAGAATGATGTTCTACTTGTGCAGAGGTTCAGAAACATGAGCAAAAAGAGCTTCTACAGAGGATAGAAAGGGATTCTCTGTGACTAGAGAAAAGGGTGCACGTGAAGGAAGGAGGAGAGGAGAGTCTGGAGAAGTAGGGAAAGATCATGGAATCTACCATTGTAAGGAGTCTGGATTTCATACTAAAGACAATGCAGTACCAAGGAAGGTTCTAAGCATGTGGTTGTCACTTACTGTCACTCCTTGTGGTATTGCCAGCACAGGGGTTTAACTGCAATAGCATTGGGCCAGATCAGGAAGAGCAGATGCTGAAGAGACAATCCTACCACAGCAGACAGGAGGGACTTCAGATAGGTCAGCTGGACATACAATCTTAGGCAAAGGAAGCATTCAGGTAACCAGTTTTTTATCAGAGAAGTCAGCAGTGGGAAATCTCACAGCAGACATCATTTGCTAGATAGGCAGTGACCATCAGAAATTCTGTCACCAGGGTGTAGGACCTCTGATATGGGACTGGAGGACAAGATTCCAATCTGGATGGTGGGGGCAGAGAGTGGAAATACACGAATAATGCAGGGAAGTATTTTTAAAAGAGCAATGCAGGAGGGTAGTAGTTAGGTTATTAAAATAGCCCTTCACTACAAGGGAACAAGAGGGGAGCCCACATACAGGAATCAGTGTACAACTGAAAACAGTATCAAGGACAAAATAAAAAAACTCTGATGATACAGTAATAATAATAAGATCCAAAGGATACTGGCAATAAGATTGACTTAAGACTAAACAAATATTAAAACTTGAGCTCCTTAAAACACTAGTGACTAGGATCGAAAATGGTCTCACAGCTTCCAGAGCGAGGGTGGCAGCGAAGTGCCTTAGCTTTGAGGAGGAAGAGTTTCATGGAAACTAGAAACTAGACAAGTCCTGACGCTTAAGAACTGTGCTTTGCTTCCACAGGTCCCACCCATGTAGAGACTTCTGCTCCCAGCAGATTAGGTTTCCTCACTGTAGATAGCAACAAAACTGTTCTTCTTTAGTGCTGCCATCTGGTGGCTGGCAATAAAAACAAGTCTCTTTCCCTGCCATCTCCCCATTTATCTTCTGAAGGAATTTTTTACATACTATGCTTTCACTTCTCTCCTATGTTCTATGGTTCTCTGACCAAAATTAGTTAACTGCACATGAAACGCTTGCTCATGCATACATATGTCCTCTTTTAACTGTCTCCCTCAGCTATTACCCAGTTACCTCTGAGGAAATTTCTCTCCCTTTCCCCTTGCTTTCCCCTGCTCTTTTCTTCATTCAGGAGGAGGGGGTGGAGAGATGCATAAAAAGTGACCTCAGTCATAAGATTAGAGATAGTGAGAGATCTATATTAATGAAAAGAAAATGTATTAGGTTTGCAGTTAAGCACAATTTTTAAAAACAGTGCCATCAATCTCCACAGCACAGCGTCTTTAGGTACACAGAAGCTCTCCTCAGATGAATCCAAAGCTCTCCACCTATTTCTTCATCCTCTTTGAATCAAATCTATCTTTCCTCATGTGGGTGAGGAAAATGATGGCTTTATAAAATTTGTCATTTTGTTTCATTTAAATTATGAGTTTGCTATAGCATTCAGTTTTTGTTGTAAATATATGGTATTTTAGGCAATGGGTTAAATAGATTTGGGTTTTTTGGTTACTGAAAGTATTACACTGTTTCTACAAGAAAGTGCCTTACTTGTTCCAAATGAACCAGTCCTTAAGTAGGGGTTGCCTGTGTGATCACTTTCTTAGCTTAAGGTTGAAACAAGGTCTCCAGGGATAGATGGAGCAGCAGGCCCCAGCCAAGACTGCTATTTCACATGGTGAGTAAATCAGGGGACTCGCTGATTGAACTTCTCTCCCTAGAAATACTACCATGAACTCTGTGCCAGACAAAGGGCCACAGGAACAGAGAAGACAGAGCTATTGTGAGAGTCATTTACTCTCTTAGCAATTACTTCACACCCCTGAGTGGGGCAGTCTAAAAACTAAAGACAGTGTAACCCTGGCAATTCCAAAGGTGGCACCCCTAGGTACTTGCCATTTCCAAGTGAAGCCAGTCTGATTAGCCAACAGAGACCATATGGTTACCATGAGGCTCTACTGGAATGTACACAAGTTATAAAACCAGAATAATATTTGCAGGCACAGGTTCCGCTCACTAGCTTGCATTGCAGGTTCTTGACCTACATGCTGTGCTCTTTGTGCAGAAGGAGCAGTGTTCCTCGGTGTCTGTCTGTCTGTCTGTCTGTCTGTCTGTCTGTCTGTCTGTCTCTCTCTCTCTCTCTCTCTCTCTCTCTCTCTCTCTCTCTCTCTCTCTCTCTCTCACACACACACACACACACACACACACACACAGTTTTTCACATTCTCACATGAACCTTCCCTTATTTGGGGACAAATTGTGGCCTGTGTTCTCCCTCAGGCTGGGAAAACTTCAAGACCCCTCAAGGGTAATTTGCCCCTCTATTTGTAGAGTAACCCCCAGAAAGCCAAGGGAAATGGACAGATTTGAGCAGACAACCCAGGGAAGGTTTTCCCCTCAGTGGGACTCAAGAGAGCATGCTGCTCTAGCGCTTAGTGGAAGAATTGGGGTACATGGATGGCCGGCCAAATTGTAGGCAAACCCTACATTCTTGTGGTATTTTTTAAAAAAAAAGAAACTTTGAAAATATTGCGATTTTTTTCTTGC
>PVKY010004130.1:0-19813 GCA_004027775.1 Bradypus variegatus
GTGGGCTTTCTGGGTGACAGCACGGAGCCCCCCCTGGAGAAACAGAACTCACTGTCCAGGGCGGGCGGCGGCGGCTTGGCTGGCGGGTCCGCGGGCAGCCGGCAGGAGCAGCTGAGAAGCTGCTGGATGATCGCGGGGCTCATCCGCTCGAAGACCTCCTTGGAAACGCGCGCGCGGCCGTCCCGCGAAAACGTCTCCGCCAGCTGCGTGGCGGACAGGCACGCCTGCGGGGAGAATGCGCACGTCCCCGCGGGGCCCCGCCGGGCGTCCGCGGGGGTGGGGGGCACCAAGCGGGCAGCCGCGGCGAACGCGGGAAGCCGTCGGGTACGTGCCTGCGCCCCGTCACCCGCGAGTAACCCGCAGGCCTTTGGGTCCCCGACTCACTGCCGCTACCGCGAGCGCGGTTCAGGGGTCTCTGCGCTCCCCGCCTTCCGGGAAGGTGCCCTGAGCCTGCCGGCGTGGGAGCGGCTTCCGGGGGCTGCACGCTCGGGCTGCCGTGCCAGGTGCCCACCCGTGCGTCACAGGCTGCGGTCTGCACGCCAAGCGGGGCTCTCGGCGGCCGGGCCATGTGCGGGCTCCGACACCGACCGACGGAGGCAACATGTACGCGGAAAGCAGTGAACTAAGGTTGGAATTCTAAGACGTGGCTGCTGCGCCCCCCCGCTGGTGTCCAAATGCCCAGTGGCATGGCTCCCTCCATCAGCAACCCACTCCTAAAAATGGATGAATTCATTGTCATTTCCTAGGGACTTGCTGACTTTTAACTTTACAATTTCACAATTTAAATTTCATGTTAATTTTTTCATATCGTGTCGACTCATTTATGAGAGAAGAACTGTAAATAAACAGCAAATGCAGTGGGTCTCATAAATTGCCATCAGGCATTTGTCCATCCCTGAAATGTGAAGAGCTGACATTTTGTGTCTTGAGAATTACATTTGAAAGTTTAGTGTGAGCAAGGGGTTGGCGTATCACTAGCACCAATGACGTTTTCCACTGAAGAACCCAGTGCGAGGTCTCGGCGATCTGTCTCGGGTGGCAGTGAGCTCAGTGAGGGCCAAGGCCGGCTCCCTGCGCTGCAGAACGAAGGCACAGCCATCAGAGGATGACGGGGACACTGTGCTACGATTTTTCCCACATAAAACTCTTCCGGAATGATTCCATGGATGAAAAGCATCTCGCGCAGGCACCGTTTGGTTGCAGGAACAGAACCATCTCAGCAGCGAAGCCAAGAGGAGGCCGTGCTGGCAGGGAAGGGCTCAGGACAGTCATGGAACCCGATCCCGGAAGCCGGTGAGAGCACCTTCTGCAGCAGGGGGGGGGGTCCATTAAGGGCCATGTAAGGGGGTCCCTCGTGGGCTAGCCAGGGACCCTCGCTGGAGGGAGGCAGGCAGAGACAGTGATGGCGCCGGGGCCAAGGAACGCGGCCACCTCTGGAAGCCGGAGCGTGGAGGAGGCCCGGAATAGTGAGGGAATAAAGCCTGCGGTGCTGAGCCGCTGAGCCTGGGCGGTTTGCCACAGCGGCCCCAGGGCACGGGCATCCCAGGGAGGGGAAGGCGCCCGCCTCGGCAGGGCTGCGGCCGGGAGCCAGGAAAGCAGCCCCGAGGCTCCTGCTGTGTCTCTGAGGGCAGGTGGTCCCAGCTGCTGCCCCAGCACCTGCGCTCCCTCCCATCCTGGCCCCTCTTAACGCACTCACGGCCCCAGCTTCAGAGTGACCGTCAGCTCGGGACCGAGGGTGGGGTGGGTCAGCGCGTCCCGAGAGGCAGGTGGCGACTGTCCAGCAGAGCCGTGGTCCGGCTCACCTTGGGCTGGGGTTTGGCCTCGGGGGTGGGCTCCTGGGTTCCCAGCAGCTGTCCCCTCACCCCCGTGCATGAGGACAGCATCTCAGGAGGACACGGGCACTGCCCAGCAAGGCTTCCACGGCCAGGAGCAGTGCCAGAAAGCTGGGCTCGTGGGGGATTTCTCTTTAACAAAGTAATTTGTGCCAGAGACAGTATTCTCTTTTGCACCATTTGTTAGCAATGAAACATAAGAACTTTGTCATTAAAAATATCGACAAACAGAAAGAGAAACTAGCAACCAACGTTTGATGATGAGTCCTTGATAAACAATCTTATTGGAGCGAGCCTGACCGGCCAGTGAGGATGGACAGATAACCCCGGGCAGAGGCCACGTGTCCTTACCCAGACGCAGACAGCAGCCGGCTCGGGAGTGGCAGGTCCTGGGCCAGGTTATTCTGCTGTTGGCTTCGGTGCCCTTGACGTTCACTGAATTCCTTAGCACAAATGGCCTTAAAGGTGATTCATTGTATCTTTTAAAATTTCAAAGACAAAGTATTTTTAATAAAGAAGAAAACGAATGATCTAGCCAATGGTCTTTAACTTTACGGCATCCTTGTATCTCTCCATCAAGCTTCGAGGTAGCCGTGTACGTGGTGACGGAGGCAGCTCACACGTCGGTGTGAAATCAGTGGTTCTCAACCTTGAGTGTGTCAGCGTCACCTGCAGGGCCCAGGGTCTCTGAGTCAGCAGGTCGCGGTGGGGCCGGGAACCTGCATTTCTGACAAGTCCTGGGGTGACGCTGAGGCCGCCAGCCCAGGGCCCCGCTGAGAGAGCCTCTGCTCTGAGCAACACGGGCGGGTCCTCAAAGCCAGGAGGAGCGCGGTGTCCTGGGCAGAGCATTTGGTGTTAGGAATTAGGGTCAAGATAAATAGGAGTATTGCTCATTTAAGATGCAAACAATAAGCAGAGAAGCTGCTCTCAGACAATGCACACACACAGACACGTGTACACACAGACACACAGAATGTATGATGCCCTTGGCTTCCATGAACTGAGGCAATTAACAATTAGCTGTGCACCACCGTGTCCTCATCTGTAAGATGGACTCTAATCTGATCTCAATAAAGGAGGATGTGCAGGGGAAAAGCACAATCTGACACACAGGAAATACTCAGTAAATGTAAACCATCACCATGGAGCATTAATTCTGCAGGATTTTAATTAATTCAGGTGGGAGGAAATCCTACAGAGTTGGAGCAATGCTGGGTTTGGTGAGATTAAGGAGATTTCGTTACCAGGGCCTCCCCGGAGAACTTAATCTGCTATGGTCCGATGTGACCTGCAGTATTTCCCAAGCCGGCTTGAGCCCAGCACCTGCTTTTGAGAAGCTTCAAGGTAGACAGGGGGTGTCCCGAGGAATGCAGTTTCCGGAAGCCTGGATGTGGATACGGCTACAGGTTCACATGTCACCTTTTCTCAGCAAACCTGCTCAGTGCCACCCCCTCGTCAGATCTTTCTCCATTGCTCACAGCCCACAGTGACCTCTTCCTACGCTAAGTCTGAAGCTCGTTCCTCATTGTGTTTCTGTAATGCCACGGCGGCCCCCCGTCCCCCAGACACCCCCAGGAGCAGACCCTGCTTTTTATAAAACGTCCACAGCTTGGCTCCATCTGACAGTGGGGAGCGACAGTGCAGGGGGAAACGCGAGCGTACCTGATCCCAGGAAACCGGGCCAGCGTCTTGCTCTTTGTCCACCGCTGCGGAGACATTAGGGGAGCCCCGGCCATGGGCTGTCGTGCTGTCCCGTTTCCTCTGGCGTGGGCGGATTTTCTCTCTCCTGTTACAGGTGATTTGTGCCCACAGAGTGTTGAGGAGCTGCTCTAGTTCTAGAAATTCAGGCAAAAGCTTGTGAAGCATAAAATAAAGGCAAGTCAATTCCAGAATATTCACAAATTCATAAGGCCACAGCGTAGATATGTTACAGAATAAATTTGGTTCTAATGAAAAGCCAAGGTTTTATCTCAAACAGGGACAAAGAACCCTGATACTTCATGTGGATGCAGAGCCTGCATGAGGGCTTTGCTAAGCTGGGGAGCAGAGCCAGCCTCACAAAGGCGGTGTCCCCACTATTTCAGCCTCACAAAGGCGGTGTCCCCACTATTTCAGGCTCACAAAGGCGGTGTCCCCACTATTTCAGCCTCACAAAGGTGTCCCTACTGTTTTATCTTCTAGGGTTGATGAAAAGGGCAATTTCTCCATTGAGCCAAATGCTTCATTTTCCAGGTGTTCTCTATTAAAATATGATGGAAATATGGAACTGGCCAAATTAATTCTTAGGAGACTTATCCCCTGAGGCATTAAACATCCTTAGTAGATTAAGTATTACTTTAATGTATTTTAGTCAGTCAAATAATTTTCCTCTTAAGTGTGTACACATGTGGTGGTTGGAAGCTGTATGTACCCCCAAAAGGCATGTTCTTAAAGTTAACCCATTCCTGTGGGTGTGAACCCATTGTCAGTAGGATCTTTTGATGAGGTTGCTTCAGTTAAGGTGTGGCCCACCTCATTCAGGACGGGTATTAATCCTCTTACTAGGGTTCTTTATAAATGGGGGGGTTGGAGAGACAGAGAGGGAGAGAGGAAGCACCACAGAAGCCAGAAGCTGGAAACAAGAAAACCCGGAAGAGAAGGAGACACCGCATTGGGCCCGGCCGTGCGGACAGGAGCCCAGGATCGCCGGCAGCCGGTCTGCAGGAAGAAAGCCTCACCCTGATGATGCCTTTGGACATTTTTTCTCAGCCTCAAATCTGAAGTCAGTACATTTCTACTGTTGAGCCAACCCGTTTCACGGTATCTGCTTTCAGCAGCCTCAGAGACGAAAACAATATAGCAGGAGAAAGGGAGCAGACAGGCCCAGAAATTGCAGAGGCAAACTGGCCTTGTTTCCATGCTGCTCAGGCAGGGTTGCCAGTTTACAGGCTGCCATTACTTTCTTTTGTTTGGACTCTAAGCTTTTAAAAAATCCTTGACACTGAGAGCAATTAAACGCAATGGTGAATCTCTATCAATTTATTCATCTTCCTACTTGTGGAATAAAATGTCTTCAGCATTCTCTAAAGTTTTATCACTAGTGGGAGCAAAAATTGGAATCTGTCATTGTTACAGTATTTTATTTTAAATGGTTAATTCTCAGCAACACTTTATGAGACTCACAAGGAAAAGGGAAAGTGTGACCCATATGCAGAGGAAAAGAACTGGTATGCAATTTGTCTCTTTGAGTGTTTCCAGATGTTGGATTTAGCAAAGACTTCAGCTATAATGAATATGTTCAGAGAGCTAAAGGAACCTATATTTAAGGAATCGAAGGAATGTATGACAACAATAAATTTTTAAAATAGTGATCTTTCAATAAATTTTTATAGAAATTATATAAAAGTTCAAATGGAAACCCTGCAGTTGAAGATTACAATAACTGGAATGAAAAATTCATTAGAGGAGCTCAGCCGCATATTTGAGATGGTAGAAGAAAGAATAACTTAATTTGAAAATAGAGTAATAGAAATAAAGAGAGGAAAGGATGGGCAAAAGTGAACAAGTCTCAGACAGTTCCAGAAAGAGAGGAGAAAGAAAAAAGCAGAGACAATATTGGATGAAATAATGGCCAAAAACTTCCTAAATTTGATGCAAACACTTAATCTACACATCCAAGAAGCTCATCAAACACCAGGCAGAATAAACAAGAGGTCAGAAGAGTCTGAGTCAAATCACAACTTGGAAGCAGCAAGAGAAAAATGAATCATCACATACAGGGAATGACAATTAATGGATATAAAATATTTTAGGGTTTTGTTTTTTCAAAAGGACTTAGTAGCCAACTTGAATAAGATTTCACTGGTAAAAGATGGGATCATCTGAGCACCAAATGAGATAATAATTACAACAGATTATTTTTAAAATCATTAAATAGAAGGACCAAGAATTTATCATTATTCCCTTTAAGTTCCTTGATAAAATGAAATGGCAATGATAGGAAATTTTTCCTTTTAGAGTTATCACCCTAATGAAGAAAAAAATGAGAGCATTAGACTATCACCATTCTGTAAGGCCTAAATAATAGTCCATCTGAGCAATGATCACCAATAGCTTATAACACCTCCAAAGAGAGACAACAGACGTTATGTGTCTTCCATGTGACATGGAAGGCAGGGCCACCAAATAAGTGACCCCAAACAGTCAAGCCTTTAGGTCTAACAGCCAATAATCACGAAATACAGTGCTAAGAAAAAGAGGCTAAGTGACCAGGCACACAATTCACAAAATTCAGACAAGACAACCCCCTTTTCTTCCAACAAAAAATTTGCAAGTAAACAGAGGAGAGACAAGGCATGGCACCTATAACAGAAACAGACAAGACACGCCAACATTTGCATTCTGTGCACCTTATTTGGATGTTGATTCAATAAAAATTAAAAATATATTTTTTTAAATAAGGAAAATGTGAACATTGGATTTTTCAAGGTAGTAAGGAATCATTGTTAATATTTTAATTGTGATGGTTAATGTTTCTAATTGTGATGTTTTTGAAAATCCTTCTCATTCTCGAAATCCACGCAGAAATATGTACAGATTATTTGCTTCCGAGTAGTCAAGCGACGGGGGAGTGAAGGCAGGTATGAAACAAGCTCACCCACATAGTTGTTGAAACTGGAAGCTGTGTATGTAGGGTTCTGTGCAATTGTCTCCACTTTTGTTTATGCTTGAGAATTTCCATAATAAAAACATTTTTGAACAAATACTTGCAACCAGCTTACTGCACATCCGCTTCTCAGCAGCAGCTTTGGAGCAAGGACGCTGTGGCCCCAGAGTGGGCATTTGACTGTGCTGAGACACAGCTTGCAAGGACAAAGAAGAACAGAGAGAGGAAAGGAGAGAAAAAAGTGAAGTCTCAGACAGTCCCAAAAGGAGAGGAGAAAGAAAAAAGCAGAGACAGTATTGGAAGACATAACGCCTCTGTGAGGCATCTCGGGCTCTGAGGGGCTAACTGGCTGCGTTTTGCCCAAATGGGTGCACCCAAACGTCTCTCACGAGCAATTATTTGGGCCTTTAAACCACGGTCCTCAGCGAGTGACAGGCAACTTGCCTTCATGGTGTTGCACACCCTGTCCCTAACGCCCTCCTCGCATTTCTTAGGGTGACCTGGGCTTCAGGAGGCACACGCTCCCCTTTACTTGAAAAGTGAAATCAAACATATTCCTTCAACTGAAACAGAAACAAATCTCACCACAAAAGCTCAGCCACTCGGGGCCTCAGTCTCCCAGTGCCTGTTTCCAGGTCAGAACAATTCTCAACACAACAGGCCTCTCCCTGCTTATTTTCTAGCTATGACAGCTAGATGGCAAGATAGAACTGTGTTTCAACTTTCACGTTAATAGGAAAATGCAGATGAATTGTAGAAACACACATCTATCCCTCAATCTGTTGTGCAAACGAGTCCAGAGAAGGTTTAGCCCCAAGTTGTGTTCGGCTCCCGTCCTCCATCCAGAGCTGGGGTCGCACCGTCTGGGGAGGCCGAGACCCCGGCAGTGGGCCCACGTGTGCGGGGACGCCGTGAGCAGGCGTGTCAGGTGCCGCGTGGCAGGGGCAGCCGTTTGGTGTGCAAGGCAGGGCATTTTGATGCCAATTGAAAAAATAAGTCATTTCATTTTCAATGGCCTTGGAAAGCACAAGGAAAAGTGCGAAACAAATATCCCAATGTCATCCCCAACATCTCATTCCATCTCAGAACCACAAAGGCCGGCAGTCAGCAATGTGGCGAGGATGCATATTTTCATTAGTTTTATTTAAAATTATTATTTTTCTTTTTTTTAGAAAAAAACTTTATCAAAAAATAAAAAATTCAAACAAAATAAAACAAAGGAATAAGAAAAACAAATAGCCTAAAATAACTGCATTGCTTCCAATATGCTCCTACCGTACCCCAAGAAAATTAGCAAACCATAGTCATTCCTGAGCATTCCCATATCGAGATCATCCTCAATGTTCTTACCAGATTATTGTTCCCCCTTCAGTAGCTGCTGTCTCTATGTCCCCTATATTCTACAACACAAGACATTTGTTTTACGTTTTTCACCAAGTTCACATTTGTGGTAGCATACAAGATCTCTCCTTTTGTATCTGACTTATTTCATTCAACATTATGTCCTAAAGGTTCATCCATATCATCATATGCTTCACGACCTCGTTCTTTCTTAAATAATGGTACAATTATAAAAATGTGATTTCATCAATTATAACAAATGTGCCATACCAATGCAAGGTGTTAATAATAGGGTGGTGTATGGGGATCCCATATTTTATGCATGATGATTCTGTAAACCCACAACTTCTCTACTAAAAAAACATTTAATGGTGTTACAGTTAATTTCACATCACCTAGGCTAGGTTTTGGTGTCCAGAAGTTTGGTCAAGCAAACTCTGGCCTGATTGTTACTGTGAGGGTATTTCATAGATGGATTTGCATCTATAGTCAGTTGACTGCATCTACGGCTGATTGCATCTACAATCAACAAAGCAATAGGGGCATCTCATCATCAAACAGTTGGAGGTCTTAAAGTGAAAACTGAGGATTTGGGGAGTCAGAAAGAAGAATTTCTACATCTACTTTAGCCAGTGAGCTTCTCTTGGGGAATCCAACACCCCTTCATCAGAGTTCCCAACTTGCTGCCTGATGTATGGAATTCAAACTTGTCAATCCCCATGGTCACATGAGCCAATTCCTATAATAAAATCTCTTAATATGTGCAATGTACACACACACACACACCCCTCCTGTCAGTTCTGTTCTTTGGAAAACCCTGACTGATACAAATGACTGACTTTTATGGTCACATGCGCCCTGCTCCTGGACCTCGGGCACCGGTTGGAAACTACGTCCTCATTCTGCACTGCACCCCCGGCCTCCGCCCAGCTCTACACCCAGCTGTGGGAAAGTGTCAGCCAGCGCTGGGGCCGGCTCTGCCTTCAGCCCCACAGCCAGTTTCACAATCGCCACCCAGATGGACAGAGACTGCCCTCTGCCTCATTGCCGCACGGACATCGCTGCGGGGACATCGCCACGTGTTCGCCTTGCACCTGTAAAGCAGCCCTGGACAAGTCCAGCCACTGGGAAGCCGGCCTTCATTTGGGCACAGTTTACCTAGGAGTGGTGACTGGGAAGTTAAATTCATGGGAAATGTCCTTACCTGAGAGGTGGAGAGCATCTGTACCATTAAAGGAACTGAAAATATATTCCGTGAAATAGTCTGGGGAAGGTGTGCTTATTTGTCCCAAACAAACACCTTGGAGGGACAACGCGATGATGGCCGCAGCCAGCTGAGGGAGTGTGTTCTCGTCGGCACCATCTCTGCTCAGGACCCCAGATTTCTCCTGCAGTGTTTTGGTTTCCACACACTGAAATCCAGGTATAAGATGAAGAAAGACATTTTTAGTTCTAAATGTATTTGGATTCAGGTATCTCTAGGATTTTCCCCAAAGACAAGGAACAGCTCTTCATCTACAAAAGGGTTGAACTGCCTGTGGCATGGTGGCTGTCACCATCCCATAATCTCAGAGGTAACTCTATTTGGAAAATACTCACGTTTCATCTGCCATGACATGGTTTTCTAGCCCCATTTGTCCTCATTTTCCCAGTCTTCCTCATGACCCCCTTAAGGATGTGATTTTCCAAGGAGACCTCCTGTTCTTATTTTTTACGCCCCTTCACTTGGTGAATTGTCTGTCTCCAGCTTCGAGAGTAGCCTCGGCTGATGGCTCCGGTCCATCTCCTGCCTCGACGTCTCCCCAGCCCGGCTGCTGGTGTTGCCACAGCCTGCACCTTACCGTCTGCTCTTGGTCTCGAGGTTGGTGGGCACTGACTTCCAACCGAAGCTGGCGTGTGCAGTCCAGATGACATAGGGTCCCTGCGTGCTCATGTGTGTGCAACATGCCCCCCTCATTGTGGGCATCTGACAGGCTCGAACCTTGCCTTGCCTTCCATTAGAATTCCCATTTGTTGCTTAAAGATCTACTGAGTGTGTTTGCCTGGCAGTACCCTAAGCCACTTACAGATTTTCTCTTTTTCAATTCTCCCAGTGGGTGTGTTCTCACACCTGTCTTACAGAGCTCCTGGCAGGAAAGGGTAGCGTCCAACTTTGCGCTCTGCATGCCTGACCCCAGCCAGTGCCCTCTGGCTTCCTCCCCAGCAGATGGAAGTGAATCAAACACAGATGGGACGGGATTCCCGATTCATCCCAGCGGGTTCTGCAGCGCTGTGGTTGGGGCAGCGGATGAGGCTTCCGTGCCCTCTCTCCTGCCCCTGAGTGGGTGCCCTCGGGTGAGTATCTAACCCGGTTAACCTTCCTATTCATCGGGGTAGAGAAGGAGAGCACCACCCCCCAGTGCACGCCGTCCCGCTCCTAGGGCCTCTCTAGCCCGAGACGCACAGGCCGGACCACGCAAATCCCAGATAGAGGAGAGGTTTAGACTTGATGCTATGAAAAATATGTCCCCTGAAGGCTCTGGAGGAGCCACAGCCTGAGATGAAGAGAATAACACCATAGGTCTGTTCTAGGAATGACGCTGTGGTGGAAGTCGTGGATGGGCCTACGGAGTGGAGTCGACGGCCGGGAAGTCTAGCTGAGAAGGAGCTGCCTGCCCTTTGATGGGGGCATTAGAGATTGGAAGAACTGGATGCATTTGAGGAATATTACCGAAGTGGAAAATGGGCAGGAAAGCGAAGAGTCAGACCTGACTCGAGTTTCTGGGTTGGGCAGCTGGATGGACGCCTGCCTTCCATTTACCCCTAAAATGTGTCCTGAGTACCAGATATGCCCAATGCTTCCTGCAGTACTGAGAGGCGATGGTGACCAAACCCAGAAGTGTCCCCTGCCCTAGTACTGCTACTAACACAGTAAATGCCAGCTAAGAGCACAACTCTGGTGATGGCTTTGGAGGAGAGGTCCATGGACAGTGGAGATGAGCAAGAGACACCTGTCCTATGGGGAGAGGCAGACCCAGGGGGGCTTCCATGAGAGTGTGACCCACAGACCGGCCGAAGGTGAGGAGGAAGGAACGTTCCAGGCAGAAGGAGCAGCGTGTGTGACACGTCTGAGGCAGGAGGGACCATGGCTGGTGGAAGGGCAGGGGTTGTGGCCCAGGGAATGAGGGGGACGGGGTAAGCTGAGGGTCTGTTGACCATAGAAGGGAACCTAAAGGTGACGGGAGGTCAAAGGAGGATCTCTACCAAGGGATGGGAATGGAGTTGTATGACTAGATTTGTATTTTGACAAATTCCCTCTGGCTACAAGGTGAAGAACAATAGATTGGAAAGAAGCTCATGGTGTTTGCCTACAGGTCAGGTAGAAGCTGGTGGTGATGATAACACGGACGAGTTAACGGGTTAGGGTGAGAGCTCCTGATGAGCAATAGGACTTGGAACTTCATCAGCGATGGAGGGGACGGAGGCAAAGCGGCCTCTAAATTTCCAGCTGTGTCCTTGACTGGATGGTGGTGCCATTTACTGACGTGTGGAATGAGACAAGAGGGTCAGATGCATGACCTTGATTCTGCATCTGTGGAGCGTGAGGTGACTTTGCCATGGCCTAAAAACAAGTCATGTAGGCTACATTGCTCTGGAGTTGAGAGGAGAGGTCTGCAGTGGAGGGACACTCTTGAGTGCATCTGGGTACCCAGATGATCCAGCCTGGGGAAGCTTCTGCAATGGCAGGGGTAAGGCCAAGCCTTAAGGGACATTGGATTTCAAAAGCTGCAGGGAAAGAGGAGCATGCACAGATGGACAGGTGGCCAGAGAGATGGAAAGAAAACCAGGAAGGTGCAGAGTCATCCAAGCCAGAGTAGATCCGAATGTTCCCGGGGCTAGGAGGGCAACACCAGGAGAGGACAAATCTGGGAATAAAGCTGGTTTTAACGTTGAGTTTCATGTGCCTGGAATATATCCAAATAGAGATTTCTGATATGTTGGTGGACACATGGAGTCCATGGCTCAAAAGGAAAATGTGGTTCAGATTAGAACTGAAAGTTGTACCACATCTAAGTGTGCGTGAAGCTGTGTGGTCACATCTCCAGCCAGAGAAGGTAAAGCAGAGGAAGCCTCGGCAGGACACCGAGGCTTAGGGGACAGCGGGGCAAGATGAGCCAGGCAGCAAGAGGAAGACCAGGAGGTGGGGGCTGAGGAGGGGGCGGGCAGGGGATGTGAGAGGATGGAATTCCAGGAGGGAATAGGGGAAGCTCCAAGGAGGCAGGAGTTGGCAAACATGAGGGAGCAAGCGGGACATACCGAGTTGAGAAGTGGAAAGTAGGGGAGCCACAGAGCGAGAGAATAAGGACAGAGAGCTCCTGCACGAAGCTTGGCTATGAAGAGGAGGGGAAAGCGGGGCTGTGGAAGAGATTATAGACTGCATGCCTGTCACAAAGGATTTATTTTTTTTAAAAAGTTTGTAATTGGTGAGCTTGGCAAGAGCCTGCTCGGAGCTGTGGGGAAAGGGGAGTGGAAGGCTGAGAACCAGCTACTGCAATTTTGGTAAACCTGGAGGATGAGGAGCCAGAAATCCTGAGGATGAAAATAACACATTGAACTAGCTGGGCATGACCGTCACGCACACGTGAGCTCTTCCTGGGAGCTGTCGGGGCGTGGACGGGCTCCACGTGGCACTGAGGATACAGGAGCGTCCCAACCACGCGTGGCCACGACGCGGTCCTCCTCCCACGAGGCAGGGCTGGGGGCGAGCCTGGGGCTGACCGCCGTGTATCCACCGTGGAAACGGTCAGCAGAGGGTGGGTAACAGTGGGAGAGGGACGGTGGGTCAGGAGAGGGGACCCAGAGTGTTTGGACCAGGCGGAATGGGGGCATGGTGGGCGGTTCTGTTCCAGGTCAACACGGACGACGGTGCAGTCATTTCCCTGGCCCCACTGGGTGGCTGCTGTGGCCTGGCCCAGGGCGGCCATGTCCTTGCCAGCCGGGACTGAAAAGCAGGTTGTGCTGGGGCCATCTGCAGCCCCTTCTGGCAGCCGGCACCCTCAGGTCAGAGCCAGGAGTTCGGTGGGCTGCCTGCAGAACTCTGAGCTGGTGACGCGGTTAAAGGGCCTTCCCAGGCACCAGTGGTGGTGGCGTCCTCCAGCCAATGACCGGGCTGAGGCCCAGCATCTGGCGGCAAGCGTGGGTTGGATGTGGTAGTTCTGGGCACTGAGTCTGAATGTTTTATTCTCACGGACACTCAGCCGCCCGGGTGCCCACAGTCTGCACTGGACAGCCAGAGGCTGGCTGAACATTCACACACTGGGGGCTCAGTCTCCATCTCCACTGAGTCAGCATCAAGGGGCAGCACAGGTGGGGGCCCTACAGCCTCACAGCTAAGCACCCCAGAGAGACGACCCGTGACGAAGTTGTCTCTCGCCACCTCGTTCTGATCTCCTTCTCCCTCCAGCCAGAAGAGGCAGCAAGCAGACCTTGCAGGTTTGGATATGTTATGTCCCCCCAAACACCATGTTCTTTGATGAAATCTTGTGGGGGCAGATGTATTAACATTGATTAGGTTGGAACCTATTGATTGGGTGTTTCCATGGAGATGTGAGTCAATCAACTGTGGGCAAGAACTTTGATTGGATAATTTCCATGGAGGTGTTATTCCACCCATTCAGCATGGCTCTTAATGAATCACTGGAGTCCTATAAAAGGGTTCACAGACAGAAGGGTCAGCTGCAGCTGAGACACACATTTTGAAGGTGGCTGTTGGAAGCTGACACAGGCATTTTGGAGAAAGCCATTTTGAAAAGCCACCTGGGAGCAAGCAGACGCCAGCCACGTGCCTTCCCGGCTAACAGGGGTTTCCTGGATGCCAATGGCCTTTCTCCAGTGAAGGTACCTGACTGTTGATGCCTTACGTTGGACACTTTATGGCCTTAAGACTAACTTTGTAACTAAATAATCCCCCTTTATAAAAGCCAATCCATTTCTGGTGTTTTGCAAAACGGCAGCTTTAGCAAACCGGAGCCTAGACAAAGCACCCTCGCCTGAAGCCTCAGTCCCTGGAACCTGACAGGAAAGTCCTGGGTCCAAGCCCCCTGCCACTGGCCACCTGCCCTCCCACCTTCGGCCTGACGCAGCGGGTCGGCTTCCGTAACTGAAGCCTGCGAACCCTTCCCCCACCACGGCGTCCTGGGGACAGGCTGGGCTGCGTGGCCACACGGCGTCCCGGCAGTCTGCTGCACTCACCTGGCTCCGGGCACTGTGGAAGTGCCGCCTGGTGACGGCCAGGATGTCGTCCGTCTCATTCCGGGACAGGAAGCGGGGGTCCTCGTCCTGCCGCAGGGCGAGCAGGCTGTGCAGGTAGAACGCGTACGGCTCGTCGCCCATGCTGAGCCTCGACGAGCAGATCTCTTCCTGGTGCACGATGTAGTAGAGGAGAAGGAGGGGAACCTTCCAGAACACATCCTCTCGGAGCCCGTCCTCAAGCCTCCCTCCGGCTATTCGCAACAGAGTGTCTGGTTCAACGCACTTTTTCAACAAGAGAAAAAGAAACCGACCTCAGCACGTGGTCCCAGGAACCAAGGGCCACCATCCTGCCACTGTCTTAGGGTCAGTGGGGAAGTCGCAGGCAGTCAGACGCACAGAGGGTCTTCGTGGGATGCCTAACCTAAGGGTGCCTCCTGGGGAGCCCTTGGCCCCCAGAGGGTCCTTCTGCTGCCACTGGCCACCACCCCAAGGTGCCAGTCTGCTGCCTTGAGGAAAACTGGGGACTCCTGGCTTTTAAAGGAATGTCCCATCACACTCAGAATAAAATCCTAACGCCCCCACTTTCCTGCATCTTCCCGGGCCCTGGCTCCTGACTGCTGCCCCCTGTCTCTCCCGCTAAACCTGCCCCTGTGGTGCTCTGTGGGTCCCACCAAGCTCTCCTCACCGGCAGGCTACTGTTCCTTCATTTCTCTGCTCTTGGCTGACGGTCCTGCCTCGGGGGAGCCATCCTACCACCTGCCCCAAGCGGGGAGCCCTGTGGGCCCCACAGAAATATGCCAGCCCCCGTGTGGGCCACGTGTGTCATCACTAACCTGCCACATTGTGAACAGTGAAAAGAAGCAGGAGAAATTACCATCAACAATATACTTTCTTTAAGTTTATATCCTGTCTTAGTTTGCTGTGACAAACCCGCAGACCGGGCGGCTCAGCCCACAGGCGTTTATCGTCTCAGTTCTGGGGTGACAAGTCCACACCGAGGTGTTGGCTGAGCTGTCGGGTCCTGGGATGGGGGCTGGGGACCCTGACTCAGTCTTTGCTTCACTTCGTGGTGTCCCCCTCCCGTCTGCCTCCTCCTTGCCCAAATGTCCTCTGCAGTGGGGACTCCAGCTGTGAGGGACCAGGGCCCCCCGATTCTTTTGGCCTTGCCTTGACCAGGGCCATCTGCTGAGGTCCTGGTGGCAGTGGGGCCCCCAGGACGGGGCAGGGCCTGACGTGCCTTTACTGGGGACTTGATTCTATCCTTAATATTCTCCCAAGACAGGATCCCTCCGACATGCAACCAAAACTTGAGAACTATGAGTCAGACACTGCACCCCCTTTTCACCACAATCAGTTCTTGCAGTCAGAGTGAGATTTCCGGGCAGCCCAGCTCGGTCCACAGTGCGGGGCTCGCCAGCCCCCGCGGCCCGTGGCATCACCTGGTAGCACTCGGGTTTTCTCAGGAGATTCTTGTCTGCTGCCCCCTCCCATGAGAACAAGGGTCCCGGCTCTGCAGGGCTCTGGCAGCCTCCAGCTCGGCCACTGCAGAGCGGGCACAGCTGGGCGGCAGCGGGAGGGCTGCTTCCCGAGCATAGGCGGCTCCGGGCCCCACTCGTCTGAGAAGGCAACGTGGCGAAGAAAGGTGGGGAGGGGGAAAGATGGACCTGGGGGTGGGAACGGGACCTCTCAGGGAGGCAGGAGCGCCGCCCCCACACACAAGCCCGTTGGGGGCCCCAGGTCCGCCCAGGTCAGAGCGAGGGGCTGTCTGAGCCCCAGTGGGGTGTACTCCCCTCTGAGGTTCTGGTCCCACTGAGACCCCCCAGCCCTCTCAGTCTGGGTTGGGAGAAGGAGCCGTTGCCCCGTCCACAGTGAAGCTCCGGGTGCCTTTCCTGCAGGGCCACATGGAACCCGTCTCCCAACTCAGCTCACGGGGACAGAGGGGACCCCTCAGCATCGGGTCCAGGCAACACCACCCCAGCCCCGCAGCCCGTCCCAACCCTGCAGCCCGTCCCAACCCCGCAGCCCGTCCCGGCCCCGCAGCCTGGAGCGGGTGGAGGGCAGGCACCGAGGCACCAAGGCCGACGGAGACAGGGCAGCCGGAACGAAGGCAATGTCCCCTCTCGGAACCGGACACCTCCAGTTACAAGAAGGAGCCAGACAGGTTCTGGGGAACAGGTGGGAGAGCAGCAC
Source organism: Bradypus variegatus (assembly GCA_004027775.1). Taxonomy (NCBI): domain Eukaryota; kingdom Metazoa; phylum Chordata; class Mammalia; order Pilosa; family Bradypodidae; genus Bradypus; species Bradypus variegatus. The sequence goes on from PVKY010004130.1 coordinate 16,240, forward strand.
TCTGATAGTGAGAACCTTATTCTGTTGTTTCAAATGGGGACAGTGAAACATCTCTGGCCTTTCTAATAACCCGCAAAATACGCTGCGTCACCCAAAGCACACAGAGCACCCATGACCCGGTTCTTTACTGCAGGATGAGTTAACAGATGGGCTCATGCGTGGGCAGTTCAACGGCGCTGTAGACTCAGACGACTCGCGTCTCCCTTCTCTGGGGGAGGTGGGGACAGAGAGCCTCTACAGCACCCTCGAAACCAAGGCAGAGCAGAATGGCCCTGGCCACGCAGCAAGTCATGGCCACTGGGTGCTCCCTCCCAGGGCGAGGGCTGGGGAGCAGGTGCTCCTCCCAGGGGGAGGGACAGGAGACAGGTGCTTCTCCTGGGGGAGGGACGGGGCAGGTTATCCTCCCAGAGGGAGGATTGTGGGCAGGTGCTCCTCCCAGGGGGAGGACTGTAGGCAGCTGCTCCTCCCAGGAGGAGGGACAGGGGGCAGGTGCTCCTCCCAGGGGGAGGGACAGGGGGCAGGTGCTCCTCCCAGGGGGAGGAATGTGGGCAGCTGCTCCTCCCAGGGGAGGGACAGGGGAAGGTGCTCCTCCCAGGGGGAGGACTGTGGGGTAGGTACTTCTCCCAGAGTGAGGGCTGGGGGGCAGGTGCTCCTCCCAGGGGGAGGACTGTGGGTAGGTGCTCCTCCCAGGGGGAGGGACAGAGGCAGGTGCTCCTCCCAGGGGGAGGACTGTTGGCAGGGGCTCCTCCCTGAGCTGGTCTGTGACACCGTCCCGTGGGCGGCAGCCCTGCTTCCTGACTACAGTGAGAACCGCGTGGAAGACCTGCTCCCTGGCTGGAGCGTCCGGAGGTGAACACACAATCCCCCCCTCGGCCTGGCAGTCGCTGTCCGGGGCTTGCTGCACCGAGCTCCGCTGTGACCGCCCGTGCCAAGGGCTGCGTCTTGGAAGTCTCCTCGCGGAGCCCTGGGGGCAGCCCGGGCTCAGTGGCATCAGTGGCGTTGGTGGCCGGCTGGCGTGCTCGGCTCCCAGCCGCAGGGGCGTCCCTCTCGCCGAGTCCTCAGCAGCCACCGGATGGGCTGGTCCCGCCACCCCCCAGGTTCACATCCATCCTGCATGCTTGGCTCCAGGACTGGGCCTCGGTGGGTGAAGAATGGGCTCATTCTGGAACAATCCACTGCCCTCCTCTGGTCCTGTCACGTGGGGCGCATGGCCCCAGGGAAAAGTGGGTTCTGAGACGTGGTTCAGAGCCCTGCAAGGACGCGGGCTCCGGGCCCCGACCCTGGGCGGACCAGACATGTGGCCACGGGGCCTCCCGGCTCCACTTGGTGCTCCACGGCAGGGGGTGTGCGTTCCTCGGGCTCGCGCGCCCCCTCGCAGCCTGTCCCCACACGGCCTCAACCACGGCGACAGAGCCCCAGCCGGGCACCGACACGCGAACCTGGGGCACAGCCTGAGTGGGTGGGCTCACGTGCATAGGACTCTCAGATACTTCCAGGGATGACACACACACTCCACTTGACCCAGACTTATAATAAACACGGAACACTTTCCCTCCCCACCTTCAAGACCCCGTGTGACCCTTTTTCAGACATTTAGGGACCTGAGCTGCCCCCCGGCTCTCCTTTTACCATGGAATTTCTGGCCTGAGCCCTGACCCTCAGGGGACAAGTTCCCACAGAGACGAAAGGCTCGGCCACCAGCTGTGCCTCAGGTGTGCGGAGCCGTCGCCGTCTGAGGGGCTCTCATGGGACAGAGAGGCCCGGGGGGCTCCTCACTGGGGGGATTCCAGGAGCCAGAGCCCCCCGAGCCGGTGAAGGTGTGATTCAGCCCATCCCACCTCAGCCTCTGCCACAGAGAAAAAGACAGAGCAGCAGCGGGAGGTGAGGCCCCTTCCCAGGAAAGGAACCAACTCAAAGGCAAGCAGAACTGGCCGAACCTCGAGAAGGTCACAGAGAAACAGTGAGTGCAAAACAACTCCCTCCCCCAAAAACTAGAGAACAGCTTTGCATGTTTACATTCCCCTGAGCAAAACGAATATTCCAGCAGCCTTAATACGGCACTGTACGTCACCAGAGGAGAACATTCCGGAAGCAAATCCTCAGGGGCGTTCACAAGACAGGGCTCCTGGTTAGTCCTGGCGGGACGTCGTTTTTTCTTACATTGCCAAATATACAAATTAATGTCATAACAGATGACTTCCCCAGTAGGAGACATGTTTTCTCTTGGAACCACTGGGATTTTTAATAATTTTCAAATTATTTATTATTCTCATAGAGTAGAGAAAAATTCTCTTGGCTAGAGCAAGACCCTTCTGTCCTGAAAAAACAAACCCTCGACCTCAGAGCCTGGTGAGAGGCTGGTGGCAACGATTCCTTAAACTGAGAGAAAGAAATAAATAGAGGTAAAACTAGAGTCCGGCCGCTCCGCAATCTCAGGCGAACAGATTCGTGAGCTTTGTGCACGTGATTTTGCACACATTTCCATTTTGGACAGACAGCACGATAGATACCAGTCAGGTATCACAAGAGAAAGAAACTCTTTAGTAACAGAAAAAGTTGGTCAAGCTCTGCTTTACAGCACCTTGTATGATGACCTAAGCTACATGATCAAGATATGGTAAAAGAGAGTAACATGTCTAGCTGATTTCCTTTCTATACTATCTTCAAAACACTCTGGTACCTGGACCTTAGCAATAAAGAGGCATGCTTAGCTCAAGCAAAGGAAGGGGAAAAGAAAGCTGGCAACTACCCAAGAACTATATGAAACAGAGTTTTTGGGGTGTCCAGTAACCAGTCACACATCGGACACAAGTTTGGAATTGGAGGAAAAGCCGAGATCGCAGCGAACATTGTAAGTTCCCCGGACCAGGGGTCTGGCGCCCCTCCCCACCCAGATCTCACAGACTGTCTTGCTGCCGACTCCCTGAAAAGGGGGAAAAAAACAAACAAACCAAAAAACAGCAGTCTGCTGAGGGCAAAGAAGAGGGGCTCAACCCAGCCTCAACTGCAGAATTAATTAACAAATTAATTAAATAATTTTAGGAGCTGGGGGTGCTAAAGAAGGGCTGGGCTCCGAGAAGTGGGGGCACCTAAAAGCGGGCACCAATTCCCAGACTCCAAAAAAGCCATTTTTTCCCCTTCATTTCGTCCCTTCTGGCTTCTCACTGATTCCTTATCTTTTTGCATTTCAGTAGCCCCTGGTAGGGGTGGAACTGAAGCTGCTGGAGAGTACTTATCAGACAACAGACTAAGGTGTATCTTTAAATGCTCTATTCTGACACTGACAGAACTTCCAGGCTGGGGAAAGACTTTTAAAAAGTGACTCCTTTTTTTTCTCTTTTTTCTTTTTTCTCTTTCCTTGTTTTCCTTTTTTATTTTTTTTTAACCTAAAAGTAACATATGTGGTTGTTTTCTATCGGGAAGCCCTGAAGGTCTCCACCCCCATCTTTAATTGGCAACTCAGGCTGACCACGGAATCTAGCTGGAGAGGCCCCAAAGAGGAGAGGGGATTAGGGAATAGTGCTCCTGAGAGACAACTGGAGTTCTGAGGATTGGGAGAGTGGAGGGAGGTCCA
>PVKY010004131.1:0-19906 GCA_004027775.1 Bradypus variegatus
CTTCCAGGCTGTGGTGATAAGCATCCTCGAATGCATGTGGTGTCTCTCCTGAATGTGGGGCTCGGCAGGATGATCTAAGAGTCCTTCCAACTAACCTGCCACTCAGGATGACCTCCACAAATAACAGCAGCCCAGGCCCCAGCTCCTGGCCAGATGCTAGCACTGCTTGCCCCTTTTCCATTCCTCCCAAGTTGTTCACTGTTCCTCTCTGAACCACCACCGGGCTGCTGAGGCTGCTTTGGTCTTTCTGAAGTCGACATGCCCTCCTGCAAAAACTGCAAAGACAAGGTCCTGGCTGCTTTCTTGCCTCTCACGGTCTCCTGAGAGATACTAGGGCCTTCCCACACAAGGGGAAGTTCCTGGGCTTTGCAGAACATTTCCTGGACCAGACAGAGGCTGCACAAGCTGCAGGGACACCTTGATGCTGCCTAGCAGTCTGAGAAACACGCATATGGGGCCAGGAAGATGAAGCTGCCATACAACCTCAACTCCCTGAGGCAGGATCTCTCCTTCCTCTCTTTACTGCCTGAGACCTACTGTCTGCAAGACAAAGCTCAGACCCATTCCTAGTCTGCAAGCGCCACACAAAGCCTTTCCTCTCCACTACTCAACTCCCCTGGCCCTCAATTTCCTTACCTGTAAAATGGGGAGGGTAACGCCTACCTCATAGGGCCATTGTTAGGATTATGTGAGGTAATGCCTGAAAAGCACTTACCACATTGCCTGACACCCAGTGTGCACCTCACCCAATACTCAATTATCACAGCCAATCCTTTTCCTGCTGGCTCTCAGCCTCCCTAAGGGCTGAATCCTTTTTGCTTTCTCAATGGGATTAGCTAAAATCTCCCCATTTTCTAAAGTCTGCATTGCTTAGTTTTACTAAGTTCTGGTCCCTTCTTCAACCCCCGCCCAGCCCTAGTTCCTCATGATTTGGTCCTAAGACCGAGCCTCAAGGCAATTCGAGAACCACTGGCAGGGCCCTCCTGCATGCAAGGCTTGGCTTTCTTCCTGGCTGCCCCGGCTGACACCCAGGCCAGGCTTCAGCCCCCATGTCCCTGTCACTGACGGTGGCCAACTGGCCCCTCCCCCACCCTACCCTGCAGACTCCAGCAGTCCTGGGAGGGGGCTGGGTCTCCAGCTTCAGGGAGAGGATGAGTGCAAGGACCACAACAAAAACATAAGCAGCTTGAGGCCTTTTTATTGACAATTCTCCATATACACAGAGATCCTTTTAGTTCCCTTCCAGTATAAAGAAAGCAGAGGGTACTTAACTCTCATTTCTTAACAGGACCAAGGAGCCTAAGGAAGGGGAGATCCAAAGGCTCACCTGGTTCCCCAGGGCGTGGAGCAAGGCCCCGGCTGCAGAGCCCAAGCTGGGCTGGTTGGCCTGGGCTGGAGGTGGCCTAGGATGGGTCTCTTGTTGCCCCAATCCACCTCCTCAGGTCCCTACTTGGGCTGCAGAAACATCTCAGCCTCCTACGGTTCTGGGTCCCAGGCAGCCCATGACTCCAGGGAAGAACCCCAAGGTAGAAGCCCCCCATCCTCCTCATCCCATATCTTGTGACACATATTCCCAGGAACCATGAAATAAATAAATAAATACTTCAAAAAGGCAGGGAAGCTCCAGAGCAGGGAACAGCACCTGAGCCAGCTCACGGCTTAAGGAGAAAGACGCTGAACCTCAAAGAGTCCAGAAGTGAACATGAAATTGTTAGAGAGTCCAAAAGTGAACATAAAATTGTTGGAAAGAGGATAAGTTACTTTATCCCATAACTGAGACTGTCTTTTTGGGAAAACTCTGGAATCTAGTACCCAGCCCAGCAAGATCCCCCATGTCCCAAGCCCCGAAGGATCAAGGGCTTCAGGACCTGTCCTCATACTCCATGGGACAAGAGCCAGGGGAGGGCTGCCCTATGCATGGAGCAGGGGAAGCAGGAGTGATCTGAGAGCCCCACATTTGCCCTGGCAGGCTGAGAAGAGAAGGGCATTTTGTGGGTTGAGAAGCGGAGAGTCAGGGTCTCTGCAAGGTGGGGCTGAGGTCCTGCAAGCTGCTGGGGCTTCCCTACACTTTGCTTCACCTAGTACTGAAAGAATCTGCCAGCCCCTCCTACCCACAGTCTCCTCTGGGGAACTTGGGAACTTCAACTCTCTCTAGAAACACTTCAGATCTCCTTCGCCCCTCCCCAGAGGGGAAATCATCAAATTCTGATGTCTGGAGGGACGTTCAAAACAGTAGTGTTGTGGTGTGGCCCGACCACACCCTTCTGCAGGCTCTTTGAGGTCAAGGGCCTGGCCCAGTACCCAGCAGGGGAAGAACTCAGGGCCCCTACAATTCCCAGCTGATGAGAAGTTAGTGTGATCATCAGAGATCCTGATGGAGACTGGTCTTGGCTCACTGGTGCCCGCTAGTTTATAGACCCTGGCCAGCCCTGCTTCCCCTAGAGCCCACTCAGCCCAGGACAGAGCAGGCAAAACATGCAGGCCCTCCAGGGGCTCCTCTCCCTTCTAGGGCTTGAGGGTGGCCATGAGAGCCATCCACAGGAGTGGGGAACAGCTCCAGTACCTGGCAGGAGACAGTGAGGGAGGGAAGGAGAAGCCTACCTAGCATGCAGGCCCCTCTGCCCAGCAATGCCACCACAGCTAGGGGTGGGGAGAGTGGGGGGTCTAACTGTTGCCCCAGGGTCCGGCGCCCAGTTGGACCCTGGCCACTCTTCTCACTTGCTCAAGGTCTGGTTACACGAGGCACACACAAACACAGTCTCTCTCTGGGCTTCAGGGGCTGAAAAGGAGGAAGAGCTTGTTGAGAGGCTTCCTCGTGCCCTTTGGCTCAAGGCCCCAGCCACCCACGGGAACCCCACCCCATAAGAGCACCACACAGACCACCCACCACCCAGCGCACCCCCTCCCTGGCCCTGGCCACTAGCCAACCCTCAGAGACTTCTCTTTCCACTGGAACCAGGGACTCTAGGGGTGACTATGCCAAAAGCAGGCCTCTCCAAATGTTCTATGCAGTAGACATTATTTGGCACCAACAGAACACCTTCAAATGTTTTTTAAATACAATACCAGTAGAGAATTTGCCAAAATGTTTTAAGAGTGGTTATTTCTGGATGGTAAGATTACAGGATTATTTTTCTCTTCCTTTTTTTCTGCATAGTAATTTCCAAATTTTCCAAATAAGCACACATTACTTTAATGATCAGAAGGAAAAAATACTAGATTTAATGTCATAACATATTACAAAGCAATGCCTAAAACCTGATCACATCTTTCCTTTGGAACATGCACGTGAATTTATCCCACATGCATGCTGCGGTTGGGGAGGGGCTGCCGCAAACTGTTCTCTCTGGTGGGGGGGGACTAGGAATGCTTTTCTTCTTTTTGCTTATAGGTATATCCTTTGCTTTGTTAACGAATATATGTCATTTTTTATACAAAAAAGAGACTTTATTTTATTATCAAGGTAATGGAAAAAAGGATAAGATTCAGGACAGTGGATTCCTCAGGGGTAGGTAGGCAGTGGCCCGCGGGGAGCCTCAGAGGTGCTGCTAATACTCAGTTTTTTAACTTCAGTGAAGCACTCACAGGTATTCATTTTATTATCAGGCTTCATAATATACAGGTACACTTTATGTATTCATTTGCATGTATCAAATATTTCATGGTTGTTGGCTTTTTCTTTTTTTAAGGGGATACAGATGTTGCTAAGGGCCTCAGACCAGGATCCCAGGTTCCCTGACATCTGACACCTCGCTCCTTTCCCCCAGTGCAGCACCCCTTGGAGTGGGGAGGAAAGCAGCCATCTTCTCCCTGTCCCAACCCCTGGCCACCTGTTCCACTCACCTGTGGCCCCCATGGAGGACTTTGGCACCTTGAAGGAGCAGCACCGAGAGCAAAAGCTGTTTCCACAGTTACTGCAGCTCCGCTGCAGACAGGAGTCAAGGCCAGTATCAGACTCGGCCCCCCACATCCCAACCCACCCATCCCCCGCCCCAGGGGCATCTGGAGCCCCCAGTACCTCCCTCCTTTCCATCAGCTGATTCCTCCCAAGGAACCTGCCACTACTGTGGGCAGGGAGAGATGCCCTCATCTGAGTAAATTATGGAAACCAATGTGATCCAAGAGGGAGTCAGACTGCATCAATAACTCCTGCACAACCCCTCCCAACTCCATGCAACCCAACCTGCACAGGCGTGCTGCCCCCAGCAAACACTCCATCAAGACTTACCCTCTTCTTCAGCACTGAGAAGGTGGCAGAGCAGCCCGTACAGCTCCCTAAGAAACAGAGGCAGCAGCTCAGCTTGACCCAAGCCAGGCCTCTCAACTCCTGCCTGTTCCTGGTTCTTCGAAAGGAAAACACTCAGGACACCGACCCAGCCTAGATTCCTTGGCTGGGAGCAGTGAGCAAAGGAGCAATGTCCAGATTCAGAGCCAGAAGGAGGGATTCAAACTAAGAAGGAAAGACTGATGGCCACCAGGAATCAGTGTCCCCAGACCATAAGGAACTACTAGTCCCTGCATCTTCCCTGAGCTTACAGGACTCTCCTGCAAGTTCAGTAGAAATCCTAGGGCATTTAGCAGCAGCCTCTTGCCTGCCTGGCTCCTTAACCTCAGAATCTACTCCCTGAAAATCAAGCTGAGCTGGAGGGATCTGACTTTGCCTGGTATGAATATGTTTGCCAGAGAAGGCAGCTCTGACCACTTCTAATGAAACCCACCTGACATAACCCCCTCCCAAAGTGTCTCCTTAGAAATACTCTGCCCATAGGGTAAAGAAAGAAATGCCTCCTAAAATCTCGGATTCTGAAGATTCCAGGAGAGAAGCTCTGAAGCAGGCACCTTCCAAGAAGACCCAGTTGGGACAGCGTGCAGGGACATGCAGGGCAGCAGGCTCAGGCAACATGAGCTGCAGGGGTAAGCAGGGGTGAGCCAGAGCCAGGAGACAGAGGTCCTGCATAAACAGTCAGAGGGGATGAGATGACAAAGCTCTAAGCAGGTGGCAGATGAGACAACAGCAGCTTGGAAAATGGTGAGAAAATGGAGGAGGCAAGGGGCACATAACAAGAGATAAAGGATGAGGAAGGAGGGGACCAATCCTTCTTTTAGAGGCTACATGAAGGCAACTAGGCCTAAGAGAAGCTGTGCCCCCAACCCAGCCACACCTCTAGGACCACAGGAAACCTGTGAACTTGCCTTGATGACGGCTGCCATTTGGCGCCCAGGAGCACACAGGTGAAAGGATTAGAAGGATGGAGGCAAACTGAGATCTGAGTAAAGGCAAGGCCAGTCTGGGCCTTTCAACAAGCTCCAGAAGCAAACTCTGAGGTAAAGGAGCACAGGAAAGGTTCCAAAGGCATTTCTAGGAGCACTGACTGTGGCTCACTGCAGAAATAGCCATGCAGGCAGAGGATACTGAGCCAGGGGAAAAAAGGCTGAGGGTCCACAGTAGGCATGAGGATGCTCCCAAAAGTGGGGCAGAGAGCTGTGTCAACAGCTGTGGGCCCGGCAGGAAGTTGGGCCAAATCCCAGGAAAGACTGAGAAGATATAAAGCTACTGGAAGAAGTTTCTGGAGCTTGGGACCCAAAGGCCTCCTGTCATCTGGCCAGAGCAATCACCAGCTTCAGGGAGTTCTGCCACCGCCTCCTGGATCACCCATCTGGCCAGGAACAAAGTCCAGTGGGTCGCCAGACCTCTCCTCCACACAGAGGCCCAAAGCTATGTTCACAGCAAGCAGTCCCTTCCTCTGTTCAGCGAGAATCACCTGCAAGGATCAAGGAAAGGAGGGCCCTAGCCAGAGCAAGGGGACACCTGAGGCCAAGGTGCTTAGGTAAATGCCTGTTGTTGTCTGCCAGCTGGTGGCCCCAGTCAGAGAGGGAATGCCTGCTGGTGGTGCCAAAACACAACTCAAGCTGCTCCAAGACTGTCCCCTACACTGAGAATCTGAGGAAGGCAGCCCACCTTGCCTTTCCTTAGCAAGGCCTTTCTTAAACCAAGGCTGCTCTCAGCTCACCAGCCACTCCAGACCTCAGCCATAACTTTACCAGGTTCAACTCCCAGCTCTCCTGACCTCAGCCAGGTTTCCCAGCTGTGCTAACAGTAAAGTCAGCCCTTCTCCAAAGCTGCGTCCCTCTGCATCCCTGCATCCCTCAATAAAATAAGGACTGGCCAATCTACATACATGGGGGGGCAGCTAAGGGCTCCATCACACCCAGAGAAGGAGGCTGTTTGCTTCAGTTTGCTTCCACTTAGATCGGCAAGGCCGAGACAGGCTGCCTGCAAGCTGTGGGAATGACGGGGCCTGCCGTACTAACAGCACCCACTTTCTAAGCACTTCCCATGTGCCAGTCAGGCACCATACTGACATCAATAAGCATTATCTTAGTTGAGCCCTACAACAACCCTGTGAGGTAAGAACTATTATTACCCCCCTCTTACAGAAGGGGAAACTAAGATACAAAAGGTTAACTAATCTGCTCCAGGACACCCAGCTGAGCTGGGATTTGCTCAGGCAGTCAGATCCCACGTTCTGTTCTTAGCCATTATGCTATCCTGCTTTCCCAGGTTCTGTCAGTCTCAGGATCACACCTCTCTGAAGTCCCAAGGTGACATTTCCAGAACAGAGTTCTGCATCTTTCCACAAGCTAATGTTCAGTAGGGACAGAAGACAGAACCCATGCTTACTCCCCTTGAATGCCTGCTGGGCATTTGCTACTTTCATAGGGTCCCATGGACATACCTTGTACTCCTTGCTCTTGTCACACCCAGTACCCTCAATTCCAAGCCTTTGCCCCTGTGGCCAGGCTGCATCCCCACAGCCAGTGCCATCCCATCCCCACCCCCTTCCGTTCCTCTTCCCTGGCCATACCAAAGTTGTTGGCAGGGTAACGCTTGCGCAGCCGCTCTGTGAGCCGTGACACCTTGCTGCGCAGCACCTCGTTCTTGCTCAGGAACCCGTTGTCCTGCAGAGCCAGCTCATCCTCTGCTGGGCATGGGGCACCCTCGTCATCCTCCTGTGGGAATAGTTCCTTCCAGCCCTGCCCCTCTCGGCAGGGCCCCAGGACATGCATGCAGAGGCATCCCAGCACGAAGACCCACAAGGCCTGGCACCAGCCGACTCGGCCACCTCTCCACCAACACCCAGCCCCTGTCCACCCCACCAATGCTCCTACTTACCAGAACCACCAACTGGGTCTCCTGCCTCCCAAGGTGCATGGGAGAAGGAGAGAAAACAGAGAGAGATAGCAAGAAGAAAGAAGCTGCTGGGTTGGGGGCAACCTCCAAGCACAAGGAAACACAAGTGCTGCTTTGAGTTCTGTCTGAGCATTTCCCAAAGGGTGATATTAGGAGATGCCCTCACGAAAAGATTTGTGTGGAATGTTGTATACTATTGTTTTTCAGACTGGGTAAGATCAATTTAGTGGGTCATTTTAAAAAACAGAACAGAATGAAAAGAACATCCCTTACTTTTTATTTTCCAGGAAACTCAGCTAACTTTACATATTTTACAGACACATGTGTAAACTGGGTCAAGGGGTAAAAATGGATTGCTTACTGTGGATCATGAACAAAAATGCCTAAAAGCCCCTGCTGTATATGTTCACACTACCACCAAGATTCACAACCTATGACTGTATATTAAAGTCTTGGGGAAATCCTTCAGGAGTTGGAAATTCAAATGTCTGCCCAAGCCAGACTGGACATGCAAGAGTGAAGCGGATGAGGTGCCAATCATAGCCCTGGTGGAAAAACCACAAGGCCCCCCTTCTTTATTTCTCACATTCCCACTTTGCAAATGTGATAATAAATGGCAACTGCTATTGGGTCGCAGTGAGTGGAGCAACAGGGCCTGTGTGGACCTGTAGGAATATGTCTTGTCTAAAGGAAACAATCACTCTTCCACTACACTGCTACAGATACAGGGCTACCAGAGTTGCTGATTTTTCAGAGATACTGAAAATCTAGGAGAAATTTTAATGAAATCTCCCCACTGTTAAATATTGGCTCAAAAAATTATTTTAAAACTTTGCATGCCAAATAAAACACTGCTGCAAACTACTGGTTTGAACAATTGTCTGAAAATCAAGACTGTTTAACTTTCCCTGACCCCACTTGGCCAGGCAACCAGTTCCCCCACCTCCCCTCCCTGCTCTGCAATGGGGCAGCTCATGGAATTTATTGTGCAGAAGAGCAGCTAGAGACCCAGGGCAGCGCCCTTCTCCACATCTGCCTTCTCTACATCAAGAGCACCAAGTCTGCCATCTCGGCTAACAAGGTAAATCACCTCCCAGTGGCTTCCAGAGCCATCCCTGCTCCGGGCACCCTGAAAGGTGAGTGGGCGAGCCATAGGAAGTGTACTGACCCCAGGAACAAAGGGAGTTCAGTGACTCCCTTTCAACCAGTGAATTCTAGCTCAGAGCTTCTCAGTTTTTCACTTGGACATAAGAGAATTTAAACAAACAAACAAAAAACAGAGTTGGGATGTGGGAAGCCATGGGGCTCCAAGACCACTCAACTTGTGGCCTGGTAAGTAGAGGGCACTGGGTAAGGGCCACCCACCTCAATTGCATCTTTAAACTCCTCATCTGGCTCAGCCTCTTCGGCCTCCTCCACGCTGCCTGGTGTGAGGTCCTGGGAAGAGAGACTCCATTACAGGAGAGGGCTGGCAGCCCTGCTCTGAAGGTAGAGGGCCAAGTCCCTTGAACTAGCATCTGATTTTCCCAAGATACCTGTTCCTGCCCCAGATGAAATGCCAGAAAGAAAGAAAGATGTCACAGGAAAGAGGGCAACCTCAAATCTCTGAGTGATGAGGCGATGGGAACGAGACCAGCACTGGACCTGAGGATGCTGCACAGCATGGTGGCTGAGAGCAGGCTCTAAAAACACAGGGTCTGAGTCCTGGCCCTGCCACTTACTAGCCGTGAGGCCCTGGGCTAGTTACTTGGGCAACCACACTGTGCCTCAGCCTTCTCTTCTGCGAAATGAAAATAATATTCTCAGAAACAACCTATATCTAATGGGTTAATATCAATCAAGTACTTGGGACAGCATGTGACAGAGTAAGCACTCAGTAAACGGTAGCTATTATTATCACAATTATTATTAAACACTTCAGAGGAGATCAGACCTGGGAAGAAGCAGCCACAAGGACTCCAACACTAACCATCCTGGGAGCTAAACGGCATGGACAAGCTGGTGGCCAGGACGGCCCAGCAACCTGCCCACGGCAGGCTCTGCGCTGACAGTTAGGCCACTCACCTCCGTGGGGGTGGGGGCAGACGTGTTGTCTGGCAGTGCGCCCTTCCCCTCAGCATCCGGAGGCGGACTCTCAAAAGCACTTTCTTCCTGCTTGGGGTTCATCTGCTGCTTCAGAGATGCTCTGTACTCAGACACCACTACCAAGGGCAAGGGGATCAGGGTGCAAGGCAGAAACAGGGCTTGGAGTGAGTGGGGCTTTGAGGGTACCCACTTCCACAGCCTCTTCCTCCAGCATCCCTTGGCTGCAGGAGTTGCCCTCCTTACTCTGAGAAATCACCTCTCTAAGCCTCATAAACAAAATGGAGATACCACCACCTACCTCATGAGATTGTTACAGATTAAATGAGGTAAAGCATGGAAAGCATTTAGCACAGTCCCTGGCATGTGTAAGTGCCTGATAAATTATGGCTTTTATAATTAATCACCACAAGCAGAAAAACAAATATAGCAATCATCCAAACATATGTGTAGGCACAAGCCTCTGTGAGTCAGGGCCTCTCCAGATTGCCTTACTGCTTTGGAAGCCAGACAGCAGATGGGTACTCTCAGATCACAGAGATGGAGCAGGAGCTCTGGGTGGTAGCCAGGGGGTGGTAGGCAGCACAGGAAAACATTCCTCCCTCATCTCCCAGAAGCCACCGTATCATATACAGTGATACATGGTCTTGGGAAGGGAGACAGGACCCCACCTTCTGAACACCACAGAGCCCACTGGAGCCCTCCGCAGGGGCACCCTAGCATGGTGCTGCCCCCTTGTGGAAGGTGTGGAAGGCACAGCACACAGATGATTAGTGGTGGAGACAGTGGGGTGGGGGGCAAACCTACCCTTAGAACTGGAACAGGCCTGGCACCCCATCTCTGTCAGGCTCTACAGGGCTTACCTCGAAAGAAATCCACATTCCCCAGAAAGAGTGTGCTGTTTATAAGGGCAAGGACCCAGCACAGCGGCAGCAGATACAGCATGCAAACCATGCCCAGAAGAGCCCCATAGAACCTGGATTGACAGAGAGGAAACAGAGGATCAGAAATTCGTAACTTAGAAGGAAACAGCTTTGGAGCACACCCACATAGAGGCCGAGGCAAGAAATCACTCCAGACACAGTTAATAAATCAACAAGACCTGTTCATCAAACAAATGGGGAAATCAAGTGATGAGGAACATTTTATGACTACTGACAAGTAACAGGTACAAGTGGCGCTAGTAAGGCCACAGAAGTCGTGCTGGAGACCTGGGTGAACTGGTTCAAACCATCACTCTTTGGCTCTAGACTCTGAAATCTAGACCAAGACAGACTTGGATCTGAATCCAGCTTGGCCACTTCCTGCTGTGTGACCTTAGGCAAACCCCTTGGTTCTCTGGGCTTTCCTTCCTTCACATGTAAAATGCGGATTAAAATAGTGCCTGCCTCAGAGGGTTACTATGAAGACTGAATACTACACGGAAACAGTTGAGCACAGTGCCTGGTACAAGATGAAGGCTAAATAAATATTAGTTGTTATTATTATTCATACATAAAGAGCCTCAAAAACATTTACTCCATTTGTTCTAGTAGTTTCATCCTTGAATTTATGCTAAGAAAAAATTGTCAAGAGATATAAAGTTAAACCCACAGAATGCTTACTTCCGGGATAATAATGAAAAGTAGAAACTGACTAAATGTCAGTTGGACATTCTATATGGAACAGAATCATTCCATAAATATACTATATACTAAAGCATATTAATCCAGTATTACAAATAATTCCAAAGGCTACGAAGCAACAAAGAAAACCACTTAGTTAAAAAAAAAAAGAAATCACACGTACTCCAAGCAGCTTTGTCTTAAAGTAAATGTAGATGGCAGAGTCTAGAAGGCAAACCAAACACGAGCTCGGCTGTTATATCAGAGTGGTAGAGCAAGTGGTGAGTTACTTTTCATCGTTAAATTTTTCTGTGATTAAAATGTTTCTACCACACATACAAGAAGGCATCTTAAAGCAGCGCCTTGGAGCCCACAAGCACATGTACCAACCCACACAGTAGGACCCAGAAGGCTTTCTTCCCTTGAAGAAGAAGGGGCAGGGCCGTTTCAAGGCAGCTGCCTTTTCTTGAGGCTTAAGTCACAAATCCCTGCAGGGCAGCGGTGGTGGGAGGGTGAGGGGCCACTCACTGTGAGGACACCACGGGGTTCTCCCAGTGCAGCACGCGGTAGGCGGCTTCACAGGTGCAACACAAGCGGTTCAGGAAGGCCTCCAGCTGGAGCAAGCTGCAGACACAGGGGGGTCTGTGAGGGAACAGGTCCCATCCCACCCATCCTTGGGCTGTGACAGAGCTCTGGGAAGTGGAGCCTAGGACTTCACTCGAATAGCCGGCTAGAGATGACCAATGCTCTTTAAAAAGAATGGATCCAGAGAGCACTGGAGACAAGGGCAAGGCCAAGCCACCCCAGCTTCACACATTTCTGTTCCCTTATGGGAGTCCCTGCTAGGAGGAGAGAACAGAGGTTCCTGCTTTGGCCTCTTCCTAGCTGGTCATGTTGGGCAGGTTACTTAACCTTTCTGGGGCTGCAGTTTCCTCAACTGTACAGTGGGGGTAGGAGTTCCCCTCTCATACGAATCCTGGCAGCTGTGAAGTTTAAATGGCAGGATATAGACCAGTGGTTCATTTTTTTTTTTTACCATTCTTTTATGCACTAAATTTTTTTTTTTAATTTTTACTTTGAAATAAATTCAAACTTACATTAGCAGTTGCAAAAATAATACAAACTCCATACACAGAACTTCAGCATACCCCAACCCCCCTCCACCGGTACCCCGGATCTACCAACTGTAATATTTTATAGACCAGTGGTTCTTAACCTGGGATGTAAAGAATCATTTGGGAAGTTTTCGTAAAAAAAAACATGGCTTCACCCCAGAAGCAAAGAGCACATCTTGCACCCAGATCTTGGTTTCCAAAGGGATTGTTGGAGCAACAGCTGATTCTAGGATTGGGGCAGGGAAAGCATAAGAGGAATTGGAATATCCTGTTGTGGCAGAAAGTAAGGAAACATTCAAAAATGGTGAGGACATATTGAAAGAACACGGGAACCATGCAAAAGAGCTCCCACTTGTCAAATCTGGGACAATTTAAAATCAAAATAAATAACGACAGTAATGGATTACAACCCACTGAATAAAATAAAAACCTGAGTTCATATTGATAAAATACGGAGATGCTCTTTCTTACAGTAAAATGCCAGCTAATAAATGTACATGGAACAATAGTCAGAAAATCACCTTTGCAACCATCACAGTTGCAAAGCTTATTAACTGATCAGTTTATTAACTGATTCAGGCAAGAATTTTCAGTGGATTTAACAGCAGTGGGTCTAATAAGGAACAAGGTATTTACATGGTCCCAAAGTGTCTCCCCTCAGATTACTAACCATAAAGGGCAACACCATAAGTTTACAGTGGAGAGCCCTTAATCAAATGATCAAAATTAATAAGTCCCATAATGAGACAGACTGACATCATGTGCCTCCTGATATGATGCACTTGTCATACTCCTGCCAAAAATGCATAACCTGAAGTTACTCATGAGGAACCAGCCAAACCCAAACTGAAGGAGATTCTACAAAATAAGCTTGCACTCTTTAAAAATGTCAAGGTCAGGAAAAACCAAAACAGAGGAACTGCTCCAGGTTAAAGGATACTAAAAAGACATAAAAACTCCATACATATGGGGAATCTAACAGTTACTTGTATGTCAGTGTTCACAGCAGCATCGTTCAAAACAGCCAAAAGGTGGAAACAAACCAAGAGTCCATAAACAGATGAACAGATATACAAAATGTGATGTGTGTGTACACACAATGGAATATTATTCAGCCTTAAAAAGCAATGAAGTTCTGATACATGCTACAGCATGGATAAACGTTGAGGACATCATGTTGAGCAAAATAAGCCAGACACAAAGGGATAAATGTTGTATGATTTCACTTATCTAAGATATCTAGAATATGCAAATTCAGAGACAGAAAGTAGATTGTGGGTTACCAGGAGCTGGAAGGAAGAGGGAGGATGGGGAGATATGGCTTAATGGGTAGTTTCTGTTTGGGGTGATGAAATTTCAAGTTGTGGTAATGGATGGTGATGACAGTTGCATAACACTGTGAATATAATTAATGACAATGAATTATACACTTAAAATGGGAAATTCTGTGATATATATATACATACACACGTGTGTGTGTGTGTGTGTGTGTGTGTGTGTGGTACCACAATATTTTTTTTAAAAAGAAAAAGCAATGTGTGATCCTGGATTGGTTTCTGGATGCGGGGGAAATTGATATTAAGGGCTTTTATTAATACAACTGGCAAAATTTGATTAAGGGCTTTATTAATACAACTGGCAAAATTTGACTATGAACTATATATTAGATAATAGTACCAATGTTAATGTTATCACTGTTAAATTTCCTAATTTTGATCACTATACTGTGGACAGGTAAAACAATGTCCTCATTCTTAGGAAATATTTGCTGAAATATTTGGGGTAAATGGGCATGATATGTGCAACTTACTTTCAAATGATTCAGGAAAAAACAATATTTATATGTAGAGAGGTAGATAAAGCCAATGAGGCAAAATGTTAGTAAATGATCTATCTTTAAGTTTGAAATCATTTTAAAGCAAAAAAAAAAAAAAAAAAGCTTTCAAAAGCCCACAGAGACCCAGCCCCACTTGCTATAACTGACTCAGAATCTCTGGGGTAGGGCCTGGGGCATCCATTTGTTTACAGCTCTTTTTGAAGTTCCACAGATGCCTCTGATGCCCAGGGGGGGCTGAGCCCCCGCTGTATGCCAAAAGCCTGGGTAGAGCCTAGCTTGGGGAAAGGCTTAGTAAATGCCAGCTGCTGCTGTAGCTGCTACAGTTACTATTCAACAGTCTTAAAATGCTTCCTCAAAAGTACTAGCTCTGTCAGAATGAGGCCAATTTTCCATAGTATACTGATGGTTAATAGTCACCGAACACTTTCTGGGTACCAAACACTCATCTCTTCACAGCTTCTTTATGAGGCAAGCCCTATTATTATGCCATGTAATAGCTGAAGAACCCGAGGCACAGGGAGGCTAAGCAACTTGCCCCACATTCCACAGGAAGTGAAGGTAAGGATATGAAGCCAGGCAGTCTGGCTCATGCCTACATGGTCTTATTATTCTTAGTCTAGACCTTGAACTGCTGCCTAGGGAAAAGAACTCAAGCTATGAAATTAGCCAGACCTGGACTCTCATCCTGGCTTGGTCACCTTTCTAGCTACATAAAGCCTTCTTCCTCACCCACAAATGGAGGATAATAACAGTAGCTACCTCCTAGAACTGTTAAAAAGATTACACGAGGTAACATCTGTGGTTTGCCTGATACACGGTGTGGCACACGGCAAGCACTCAGTGTGATGGCTGCTGTTCCGGTTATAATTTCCCACCTTCCTGGCCTCTCTTCCATACTCACAAGATCTTCACCTCGGCCACAGCTTCAGGGCGTGACAGGCGAACTTTCTGCAGGTCCTCCTGCCTCACGCTGTGGTACTTCCTCCGCATGAGGTCAGACTCAGGCAGCCGTGTCCGGCAAACCTCCTGGAGGTAGCCCAGCAGAGCGGGCAATGAAATCAGCAGGGCACTCACTGAGTACCATGCACCTATGGGATCAAGAGCACTGCAGGTGAAACAAGCGGGACAAGGAGCCTCTGCCCACCCAGACAGCCTCAAGGTTCACTATCCCACCTCCTCTGAGAGGCTTTTCCTGATCACCCTGTATGAAACAGTATCTCACCCCTTAACCCAGCTTTTATTTTCCCTCCTAACACCTGTCACCACGTGACAGATTCTAGGTTTGCTCAATGTCTCCTCCATTAACGTAGGCTCCTGGGGGCAGGGACTTTGTCCACCTGGTCACTGCTGTAGTCCCAGCCCCTTTAATGATGCTAGCACATATTAAGTGCTCATGCCTGGAGTCTGGTTGCTAGGAGCACCCAATGACTGACACTCTGGCCTCTGGGCCACGAAAGCCTAGTGGGAGCCTTTCCTTTGGCTTATTTTAGGATACCACATACCACCATGGATTGAGAAATAATGAGGCTGAGAAAAAATTCAAAGAAGGAACTTCTTCCATGTGACATGGCACCCCAAAAGCAAGCTAGCAGAGCACTGGGCAGAGAGCAGATGCTTGTTAGAGATGTACCATATGAACCAAATGACTTTGGAAATGCATTCAGAAAAATCTAACATCCTGGGAAAGGCACCTGAGTTTTGATCTGGCAAAGAGGAGTCCCACTAAGAACACAAGGTGTCTCATGTGAAGTGAGTTCATTTTCAAAGCACTATATCCCTATCTCCATAAGAACCAAAGAAGATACTCAAGAAATGTGAGTTCAGTAGAAGAATGAATAAATGAATAACGGATCTAGCTCCTCAGAACACTCTGTCCCAAACCCTTCCTTCATTTCCCGAGGGGTTCAGCTTTTTCTGCAGCCATCTGCCAGTTCCAAGCAGGGAAAGGGCCAGGTCACAGCAGATGTTGGTAAACAAAAGTCCAGAGGAGACATCACTACCTAGGACCCCTATAGACACACCACAGACTCCTCTCACTGCTGGTGACTGCCCAGTAGCTCTTGCTGAGCCAGAGAAAAATCAACAGACCTGGCAAAAACCCTTATTAACTCATGTTCCTGGTAAGCTCACCCTATGCCATGTTCCCAAATGACCCCTGAATCAGCTTGGAAACGGTCAATGGAAAAAGGTCGATGCAGCAGTGACTGTAGCTGCAACTGCAATGTTCATCAGTCAAGCTGCTGCAACCAGTCAAAAAACAAATAATAGTAATAATTATAAAGGTATAGTGTATGGGCTGCTTACTCTGAGTAGGGCACCATTCTAAGTGCTTTACATAGATTATCTCTTTTATTCCTTACTACTGCCCTTTGGGGAAAAGCACTATTATTATCTTCTCTTTAGTGATAAGGAAAATTAGGCCATAACTGACAGGAGGTTAAATAACTTGCCCAAGGTCACATCAGCAGCCCCACCAGGATTTTGACCCAGGGTGCATCTCTGGAGCCTGTGTTCTGAAACCAAGCAGACGCAGAAGGATGCTAACGCCAGAGCAAAAAGAACAGCTCCCTCACACAAGGCCACATTTCAGTATTCGTCCCCCACATTCATTCCACTTGCAAGCAGTTCTTACCCGCATTCAAAGTGAGAAACAAGATGTTGAGGCCCAGGCAGGTCAGCAAGGAACACAAAGGCATCTGCCACCTACAACACAGAGAGTCCTGATCACTCAGACAGCCGCTCCTTAAGTTGGGAAGAAGGGGTTTGGGGCAGCATCAGATAGGTCATCCAAGTCAGGATGGAGAGGAGGAGGCCTGGAGCATAGCATCAAGGAGAAAGGAAAAGTGGACCTCTCACTTGAACAGGTGACAGGAAAGGGGTTAAGAAGCCACATATTAGCCCTTGGGATAAGAAAAGGTATCATCTCAGAACCTGAAGACCTATAAAACTTTCTCCCAGGAGGAAGAACTTATAAAATGCCTGCTAAGAAATTCAGTTAATACTGTTTAACCTGTGTTTTGTTAAGTTCTATTCCCTTTAAGAGGACAAGCTGAGAAACATTCTTCAAAATTTTCCTACATTCTTTTTCATAATTTCATAAGTAATATATGAATATATATTCACCGAACAAGATTCATATAACACAGAAATAGAGAAAGAAAAAAATGTGAAAGACTTCTGACTCCACACATGACTTTCTCTTATTTCTGTAATTTGAAAGTTTATATTGAACATATATTAATTCATAAGGAGAAAAAATAAGAAATGTTTTATTTTAATATATTGAACAACGAAAATGAAACCAGGGTCAGGACTCACTCAGTAAACATGCCCTAAGTGACCTGGAGCAGATGGAAGAAAATGCAAACCCCCACCACCTCCACCATCAAATGGCAAAGGAGAAGCCCCAAAAAGAAAAGAAGATGACCAAGAGGCTCAGGTTGCTGAGGACAGGCAAACACTGCTGGTTCAGTGCCTGATGAGGATCACTCAGTAGGAAAAGAGAAGCACAGATGTAATAAAGAAACCACTGACATCTGTATTCTTAAGAACTATGTTAGTCAGTATAGATAAGATGAGCAATCAGAGGGAGACAAGTAGAAAAATAAACAAGTAGACTGCTGGCAAGCAACGCATTCAGTACAAAAGTGTAACTTCTACTGCTCTAATTGGGGTATTTCATAGTTATTAAGCAAAGTTAACTAATTTATGTGCTGTCATATTTCTTAATAAAAATTATGAGTGAGGGAATGAAATGACCTCTTTTTGCATTTCTTTGGAAATTCAATACACCCAACTTGTACTGCCCTAATCGTAATCAAGCCTCATAATTAGCTGGTGGCAGCTACCAAGGTAAAAGCAAAATTAAAAGTCTAAAGCCAACCCTACTTCAGGGATAAAAACATCACACTGCCACTGAAGTCACTCTAATTTTTAAAACCTCTTCCATTCTATCTGATGTCTTTACTGACACTCTTCTGACTTCCCCCAGAAGACCCAGCTCTTGGAGCAGCTGATCCTTAAAGAAAGAGGTCTTTTAAAAAATCACTGCCAGCTCCAGGCTTCAGATATAATAACCAAAGCCCAAGAATAGGTCCATCCCTCTTCAAAGACAAATCCTCTTTACTAAGAACAGAACAATCAAAAGCACGAACTAATCTGACAACCACTTTCACAGAACAGTGCTCCATCTCCGAGAGGCACGAAGGCCACAGGCTCCCAGGGGCTTTTTAGGTCCAATGCTCCTCTTCAATTCAGCTTTAATCAATCCTACCACATCCTCAGATTTCTAATTTTCATAAAATGAAAAAACTCTAACACATTAGTATGCCAAAAAGCACTACAGACAGTGACAGCAAAGAAAAAGAAGAGCAGAATGTATTTAACTTTTGTGATTTGGCACAAAAGGGTAAAACACACACACAGAAAACACCAGAGAGCACAACCCCATGCTCTCCAGACCACTCTGGAACAGTGACTATCCATCTCTAGGGACACTGATGTAAATTAAAGGGGTCTGGGTTGAACAAGAAAAAGAAAATGTAGGGCTTTGATCAGAGAATTAAAAATAAAACAGCCTCTATCTCCAGAATGAAGAAAGGATGAATACTCATGACACCCTGAGAGGCTAATCTCACTCCACCCACCCTGCCTCCTACCAGCCTCTCTAAGGCAGAGGGTTGAAGGTCTTTACGAAAATCTAATGAAAACTCACATCTTCTCCCTGGAAACAGATACAAGTGCACACACAATTTTACATGCAGTTTCAGGGGATTCATTGAACCCTAACGCTCACCTGTATGCTACAAGTTAAAGATAACTGGGTGTCACATGACTCCTGAGGTGATAGAGTATTAGAAACACAGCTTTAAAAAAATTTAACTTGAATCTAATCCAACCTTTAAATCTAACTTCCATTTTCTCCATGAGGAGGCAACCGTATAAATCTGCATAGGCAATTCTTCAGAAGAGTCAGTCTCCTCAGAGAGTCGGTGTCATGGAAGAAGGAACTGTTCTAGACTGAAAAAGATGTTAAGGGATATACTCTAAACCATGGTCCTGGATGGAACCCGATTTGGCCAAAACAATTGTAAATGACATTCTTGGGACAACTGAGGAAACCTGAATATGAACAGAGCTTAGGATGACATTAAGGAATTATTGTTAATTGTGTTATATATGATATTATTTTGATTATGAAAGAAAATGTCCTTCTTACTTAAAGATACAAAATGACATATTTAGGGAGTGAAATGCCATAATGGTTATAATTTAAAGTACTTTAACATAAAAAAATAAAGTGAGCTAAAAGAGAAAACAGAAAATTCCTGAGAAAAACAACCAAAGTAGAAAAGGAATAAAAAAGGCTGAAATTCATAATCCCAAAGGATTAGTGAAAATGGTACCTGCTTCTTCCTGGGTATTACATTTCTCTAATTTTTGTTCAAAATTATATTCTGTTTTTAATATTAATTGTACTAATATTTGGAAAAGGGAAAAGAAAAACTGCTCTAGGATGTAGATGGCCTAATGAAATTAGTTCAAGGCTAACCAGCAGTCCTGGTGTACGGGCTTATTCAGTCAGAGAGAAAACCCT
The DNA here is from genome assembly GCA_004027775.1 of Bradypus variegatus. Taxonomy (NCBI): domain Eukaryota; kingdom Metazoa; phylum Chordata; class Mammalia; order Pilosa; family Bradypodidae; genus Bradypus; species Bradypus variegatus. Next base: position 19,427 of record PVKY010004131.1, read on the forward strand.
GGTCAAAAGCCAGAACCTTCCCCTGGCCTGAACTAAAACAGGATGGGTCTCGCATAAACCCAGATTTCTGGGGTTCCCTCCATGAAGCAAACAGAGGCCCAGTGGACTCCCAGGACTAGGGCAGAAAGGACAGCTCAGCCTCTGCCTGAATGGCCAGTCCACCTACATGCAGAGCAGGAAAGCAAAAGGCCCAGAAGATCAGAGCAACTCTACAGAATCTATACCTGAGCAAGTATCGGACACCGTCACCTGCATCCTTCAGGGGTTCCAGGTAAATCTCCAGCCTCTTGTAGGACAGAACCAAGTTGAAAAGATCAAACGCTGGGGACTTGGTAGGGGCAGGTGGAGACTCTGGGGAAGCCTCGGACATCACGCTGGGGCTCCCTTCCAGGCAACAACCCTCACGTTCCAATGTCTGCATCCTGAAACCATAATAATTCCTGACATTTGCATTGTATTTTCCAGCCTGCAACACACTTC
>PVKY010004132.1:0-19903 GCA_004027775.1 Bradypus variegatus
TTACTCTAATCCAGTCATGATAATTCCATCCCCCTTGGCAACAATTGGTTTGGGATGATCAAGTCTAAACCAGATTAGATCAATGTGATTCAAGGAGATGCTTGCTTAGGACCTCTTGGAAAGAGAAATCAGTCTCACTGTTGCCTGTTGAATGGAAAAAGGAAGCATGAAGCCCCAATTACCTCTGGCAGCCAAGATATCTTCTGACATAAGAGGAACCAGCTTTAGGGTGAAATCATCATCAGCAGAGCAGTGTGATGGAAATGTCTCAGATTTCTCATCACATTGTTGAACTAGGGAATCTACCAACTCTACCCTACCATTGGGCTTATTGCTTTGTGAGATACAGTAATACATTTCTGTATTGCTTAAGCCAGTTTGAATCAGGTGTCTGCTGACTGGAGCTGAAAACATTCCTCTAATTCACACTTACTACCATGAATTCTCTCAAACTCACATGCCTGGGCTCCAGACCTATCCATCATTTCCCAACCCTTACCTTCTTCTTCCTGGGGTCCCTAAAATTCATTTATTTAAAAAAAATTGGGTGCATACTATTATGTCAAGCTGTTTTAGACACTGCAAATATAGTAGTCAATGAAACACAGTTACTGTCATCTTGGACCAGTGAAGGAGGAAGACAATAAACAAAACTATTTCCTGAATGAATGAAATAATGAATTAACTCATATAAGAACTCAACAAATGTTGAATGAAAAACTTATCATTGTTTATGGAAAGCACACCAGAGTCTGTTATGCATTCAACAAACAGCCCTGGGAACTGAATGCCAGACTTTGTTCTGGTAACTTTTGGATTCTAAAAACGTAAGTAAGACCTGGGGCCTGCTCTTTGGAACTCGAGTCTAGGAATAATGGCAAACATGTATTGAGTGTTTATTTTGCCAGGCCCTGCGCAAAGAGCTCTATGGGAACCGTCTCCATCCTGAACAACTCTGGGAAGTTGTCCAAGGAGAGACAAGAGTGATAGCAGGCCCGAGACCAGGCAATCTGGGCCGTGAAAAGAGCTCTGGAGAGCCAGTCCCAGACTCCAGGGTTTCGGCCTGACCGGTGTGACCTTGCGCAAGCCAAGGTCCCCCTCTTCCATCAATGCTCTGTGGTGTCTGGCTCCTCGGGGTTTTCCCCACTCCTTTTCCCCCAGACTTCAGAGTCTTCTTAGGGTGTGTGAGAGGGGATCCGAGGGATGGGGGACCTGGGGCAAACAAGGGTGGTCAATGACCTCAATAGGGAGAGGGTCAATGAAGTCAGCAAAGATGGACCGTTAGGTAAGATCACTGGAGAACGGGAAAAAACTTAGAACACTCCCTTTCCCTCCCCATCTTGCCCTCTGCCCCCACCCCCTTCAGCGCTGCTGCCCGGACCCTCTCAAGTGCTCTGGACAAAGGCCATTCTCTTTGCCCCGCCAGATGCCTCGACCCCGCTGCAACAATCCTTCCACGAATGACGCGGCTTGATTTAGGATCCCGATTCTTGAGTACAGAAATTCGCCGTTCAGTGGCACTCGGTCTCTACTCTCCGTCCATTCCCCCCTCAGCTCGCGACCACTTGGTCTGCGCCGCCTGCTTTCTATGTGTGCCGGGCCCGCCCGCACTGCGGGGAGCCGGGAGCCGCCCACGCCGAGCTCCGTGCTTGGCGGCGCCGTCTCCCTGGGACGCGCGCAGATTGCGCGGCGCGTGGGAGCCGGGCGGGCAGCCATGGCGAGGCGCTCCGGGAGGTAGCCGGGCCCAGGGAGAGGAGCGCAGCGGTCGTCATGGCCCGGCGGCGGCGCCGCGCCTGCATCGCGCTTTTCCTGGTGCTACTCTTCGCCTTTGGCACCCTCATGGGCCTGCGCACGCTCAAGGCCCCGGACGGACTCCCGGCACTGGGCCCCGGCCTGGAATTGGCGCCTTTTGATCGGCGCCCGGAGGGGGCCCCTGCGCCCGCTGCCCGGGCTCCGGCCGCCCCAGCCGCGCCTCCGCCTCCCCCGCCCCCGCCCCGTACCGCGGGCTCAGGTAGTCCCCCCGGGCCGGCCCCCGCGGAGGCCGAGCCGGCCCCCGGGCAGAGTCTGCGCGTCTACTCCGACCTGCACGCCTTCTACTACTCCTGGTATGGGAGCCCGCGGCGCGAGGGCCACTACATTCACTGGGACCACGTCATGGTGCCGCACTGGGACCCCAAGATTTCGGCCAGTTATCCCCGCGGCCGCCACAGTCCCCCCGACGACTTGGGCTCCAGCTTCTACCCGGAGCTGGGGCCCTACAGCTCCCGGGACCCCGACGTGCTGAGGGAGCACATGACCCAGCTCAAGGAAGCCGCCATCGGTGAGTTCCCTGCTCGGGAGGCCCTGTCCCCCCAGCCTCGCCTTTCTTCCCCACAACCTCATCTCCCTCCAGTCCCGTCACCGGGACACACTCCTGAGCTTAGCTTCTTACCCTTTCCCACTCATTCTCATTCTGCACTGCCACTCGGCACTCAGATCCCCCCTTCCCACTTGGCCGCCTGACCCCCCACAACTCCAGGGCCCTTCTACAGGGCGGAGCTGCTGGGACGGACAGTGGAAGGAGTTTGCACAGCAACTGTCCCAGGTGTGGGCAACTAGCAGAGGGAGGCAGTCTTTCCATCTGTTGGGCTTGTGGGTTTGGCGAGGGGAAGTGAGACCTGGCTGTACTGACTTCTCGGGACTCTGAGGTTCAGCTCAGGGAAGCAGCTCCTGGGCTGGCCTCTGCTTTCACACCAGACCAGGTGCAGGGTAGAGTGCCCCTTCCTGCTTTTTCTGGCTGCAGAGGAAAATTTGCCCATGTTGTATGATGGATTTTGCTCTGCTTCCACTGGGCGGCCCGGGAATTTTTTATCAAGTACTTGGTTTAAAGAGAGTCCCTGGGACCTCCTTTGCTGGCTTGGGGGAGGTTCCTTGGCTCAATTATTTCAGGTTTTGTCACTGAATTCTGCTGGATTTTGCAGTATATTTCAATTTATCTGGTGATAGTTTGTGAGGAGAAAAAACAAACAAAAAAAATTGAATGCCAGAGGCAGAGGTAGGAGGTATACAAAGATAAGGCAGACCTGGGCCATGCCTCAAGATCTTACACCTTAGAGGGGCAAATGTTATTTCCCACAGGAAGCACTAAGATGACAGCTCCTCAGGGCTCTTCTCCCTGGGGGACTTCAGAGGTGCTCCTCTTTTCCAGAGAGAGCTCTGTGGTTTCCAGGTGGGTGTGGCATTGTCTACCCGTTCCCTTTGTTCTACTGCTTGCTAAAGCACGCGAGTGCCCAGCTCCTACCCAGGTTTCTCTCGGGTTCCTTCCCGGCCTGGTTACGGTTCCCGCAGCAGCTGCTTTTCAGCACCATGGCCGTGGACAGCTCCACGGCGCGCAGCTCTGGAATCTGATCTGGGCGAAGTTAACCTGGCAGGAACCTTGTTCACGGTTTTCAGAAACCTTTGTTTTGTGGTTGAAGATGGTTTGTGAGTGGGGAAAAATAATCTCTGTTGAGGGGGGTGCTGTATGTCTTTGAAGCAGTCTCTGTGTTGTGTCTCAGGCGTCCTGGTTTTGTCCTGGTACCCACCTGGCATGGCTGATGATAATGGGGAACCCTCAGATGATCTGGTTCCTGCCATTCTGGACACTGCCCATCAGTACAGCATCCAGGTGAGTCTCCAAGAAGAGGTCAAATGCTCCCATCCTGGAGCTATCCCCTCCTCCACCCTCATAAGTTCTTAGCAGTAGCCCAGGAATGGCAAATATGTAGCAATTGTGGCAATTGGGGAAGGGGCCTAATAAATAGTGTCTGTATCACTCTTATTTTCTTGAGCTCTGAAAAAAATTGAAAATAAACCTAAATATAGGACAAATGGAAGACTAGCACTTTTATTAGTTAACAATAGAGGCTAAGTTGGAGATTAGTGCAAGAGCCAAATGGGCCAACAAATTTAACTCCAGACTGAAGTGAGGTTCACCTCCCTGGTCGAAGGCAGTGCTGGACCTCAAGGAGTAGAGCATAACATGTGCTCTCGCCAGGCAGGCTTAAAGAAGGATGGAGCTGAGCTAAGCATGTGCAGTTATTTTCCTCAAATGTACCATTCAAATAAGTCATTTCCCTCTTTTGTGTCAAAGGAAGAAAAATGACCTATTCCCCATTCCTTATTCCATCACTGATACGTTTAATAGATCTTAACTCATTGATACAGTTTCAGCATCCTTCTTCTCATTGTTTCAGGCAGCTACCACTCATCACTTGGAATGGCACATAGGTTGAAACCTATTAGCCGTCCTACAACAGCCCATCAGGAAGATGCCCAGATGCCCTCCTATGAGTTGTGGGCAAAATTCTCATCCCAAAGGCTAAGGCTTGATAGTCTCATTTTTGGTCCTGGAGAGCAGTGGCTGCCTTTATTTCTTTTGTGTCCACCACTGCCAGGCCCCCTCCTGAACTCAGCCTCTCATCCAGGCCATGGTTAGAGCATAAGCCTTATCTGCTGGTGCCTGCAGTCAGGTCAGCAATGTGGCCCCTGGACAGATACCCACCTGACCAGTAACTCCTCTGTTTGTGGCAGGTGGCCTTCCACATCCAGCCCTACAAGGGCCGGGATGACATCACTCTACATGACAACATCAAGTACATCATTGACACGTAAGACTGCTCTGGGGGCTGGGATTTTGGTGGGAATCAAAATAGGGGTGAGGACAGAAGGTTTGGAGGAGCAGACCCAGAGGCACAGGGCAGAATGCCTGTGTTCCTGGCAGCTGTTTTATGGTAAGAGAGTACTGGGCTTGGAATCAGGCAACCTTGCTTGAATTTTAGTTCTGCAGCTTCCAGTCAGAAGCCTCTTAAGCCTTTAAATCTTTTGAGAGTTACATGAACTAATGTGAAAGTGGCTTGCACATTGCCTGGCATGTGTCATTCATTCATTCAAAAAACATTTGAGTACCTACATGCTTTCAGGCATTGTCTGAGCCCCAGTTATACAGTAATGGGACTTGAGTTTACATTCTAGTATGTTGGGGGTGCAGTGGAACAGACAGTAATTAAGCAGGAAAAATTAAAGAGTGATCCATATTATGGAAAAATAATGATAAAGAAAGCAGGATATTGTGTTAGAGTGTTCCTGAGAAACTGTTCTAGGGTGGTTAAGTGAGCCTCTCTGAGATGACATCTGAGCTAACACCTCAATGAAGAGTTAGCTCTATAAAGATCTGGGGGCAGGCAGAAAATTCCAAGCAGAGGGCTGGCAAATGCAAAAAGGCCATAGGTGGGACAACCTTGGCATGACAGCAGAATAGGAAGGGTGGAGTATAGATGGAGTGAAGAGATGGGGGAGTAGGAGTGGTGTAAGCAGGGCCAGATCAGGTAGATGGAACCTTGTGGGTCACAGTAAGTAGCAATAAGATCTGACTGATGTTTTGAAAAGAGAATAGATTATAGGGAGGCAGGAGCAGAAGCCTGCATGCAGACCAGTTAGGCAGCTGTGCAGCAGTCCAAATGAAAGATGGTGGTTGCTGGCCTAAAGTAGGGAAGTGAGACTTGAATAAATGAGTAACAGGCCTGGGGAGAGAATGAAGGGGAACTAGGTTCTTGCTTAGAGGCATGACAAGTCCAACTGTGCAGATTGGCTGGATTCTAATCTGTGCCATGGGCATCAAGATCTCATCCATGGCCTGTCCAATAGCTGTGCTGGCTTCTTCCCTGATAGGCTGCCAACTCAGGCTCTTGTTCCTCCTGCTCCTCAGGTATGGCTCCCATGATGCATTTTACCGCTATAAGAACAGCATGGGTAAGAGCCTCCCACTCTTTTATATCTACGACTCATATCTGACATCTCCTGAGGCCTGGGCCCACCTCCTCACACCAAATGGGCCCCACTCCCTCCGCAACACCCCCTACGATGGGGTCTTCATAGCATTGTTGGTGGAGGAAGGGCACACCCATGACATCCTGGCTGCCGGCTTTGATGGCATGTATACCTACTTTGCCTCCAATGGTTTCTCCTTCGGCTCCTCCCATCAGAACTGGAGAGCTGTGAAGAACTTTTGTGATGCCAACAACCTCATGTTCATTCCCAGCGTGGGGCCTGGCTACATTGATACCAGCATCCGACCCTGGAACAATCACAATACGCGGAACAGGGTCAACGGCAAGTATTATGAGACAGCCTTGCAGGCAGCTTTAACAGTAAGGCCTGAGATTGTCTCCATCACCTCTTTCAATGAGTGGCATGAGGGCACCCAAATTGAGAAGGCCATTCCCAAGAAGACGCCAAGTCGCCTATATTTGGATTACCTGCCTCATCAGCCCAGCCTGTACCTTGAGCTGACCCGCCGCTGGGCAGAGCACTTCATCAAAGAGAAGGAGCAGTGGCTGATGTGAGGGGCCTGCAAATACAAGCATGAAGTGCCAATGTCCCAGCCTCCCTGAGGCTCAGCTGAGAGTGTGTGGGTACTCACTTGTCACCAAGTCAGCAGTTGGTGCTTCTGGGCAGGCTGTCAAGTGTGGGCCCCTGAAGAACAAAGTCTGTTCATCAGGCAAGTGTTGCTGGAGTGGTCTGCAGTGACAGGAAACTAGGTGGAGGTCTGGAGGCAACCACAGAAGCTAGGTGACTGGACTAAGCCCAGGGCCCAGCTCCGTATCAGTTAGAACACTTCAAAATAATCCTTTCAAGTTCTGAACTGTGCAGCAGGTTGGTGGTATGTAGTGGTCACACAAATTGCTGCTTCTGGAGAGGCATCAGGGTTCTGGGCTAGCAGGCACACCCTGCTCCCTTCTGCCAGCCTGCATCTCTTCAGACCTCCTTTTCACATCCAGTCTGCCTTCTCCAAGTTAAGGAACCATTTAAAATTTTTCTAAAAGGGGAATTCTAGGTTTAAGTCCTTCCCAATAGATTGCTGAAGCCAACTATCAGAAAATAATAATCCTGACATTTGCACATGCACTCAATAGACACTAATGAAGCACTTTTCTATGTGCTAGATGCTGGGGGAGAAACGACCAGGGAACGATTCCAACCCTAAAGCTAACAGGATCCAGCTTTCCCTATTTGTTGTGACCTATAGCCAGTGCCTGGGCACAACTATAAGTTTTTCTTTCTCGCAGTTTTACCCAATGCGGAGAGATCAGCTTTTTCTTCCAAGAAAATACCTCTGTGGTCTCGAGCCTATATTTTCCCAGGGAGAAGATGAGGACATCCCCCTCCCTTTAGCTGCCTAAACTGAAAAAGACCCACTCACTAGAGCCATCTTCAGTCCTACAGTGATTTGTATTAATTAAATATGAAGTGATGTTTTCCAAAAAGCATTCTTTTTTCTCTCTCCAAGATCTTCCTGACTCTGACCCCAGCCAGATTCCATGACAAATTGAGAAGTGGGTTGGGCCGGCTACAGTAGTAGCACAGTGAAGAATAGATTTGCTTAAGAAATCACTAGTTTAAATGAGATCTCTAGAGGGACTATTTAACAATCCAGTGCTTAGTTATGAACTAAAATGCTTATGGCAGGGATCATTATCCCTTGGGACAACTTCTTGGCAAGATTCTTAGGATTTCTTAAAAATATGTGCACTGGAAACTACTTTAGTGAGAAGTTTATGTACTCAGGACTGACTTTCAATTCTGGGAACTGGGGGACAAGGAGAGGAAGTGGACCTGGTAGTTACCACAAGGACACCCAGCTCCAGTTATGTAGCTAACACTAAAGCCCACCAGATGGATGGGCAAGCCTGGCCACTTCACTTACGCATCAGCTGAGGAAACCAAGGCAGGCAAGGACAGATGAGAAGGGCTGGAATATTCACCTACAGTAATTTACAAAAGATTAATAATACAGAGGCTTCATTTCATACAAACAGAATTTGAAAAAATAATTAAATCAGCAATTCTCACTCTGCTGGCAGCAACTTAACTTTACTCAGTTCTTTTGGAGGCTTATCTGTATCAAGAGCCACAAAAATATTCATACACTTTGACTTAAGGAAATAATTGAAGAAAAAAATAAATCATTTACAAAGATATTTAATAGCAGCACTGTTTTATATTAAATAAAAACAGTTCAAATGCCCAACAATAATTACACTTAACATTTGATATACATAAGAGTAATGATAAAAGGCTGCTGAGTTAATAAAAGGGCTTTTAAGGTAGAATCAACTATACCTTATTTTATGAATAAATAAGAAAAGCTACTGACTGAAAAGGATGGTAGAGATTTATTTTCCAATATTCTTTGATTTGGCTCCTGGCACCTCCCCCCACCCCCCCACCCCCCGACCTCTACCCCCTGCCAACTGAACAGCGCTCCTACCATTAGATAAAATGATGATGTTCCCCACCTGGCAATTACAGTGTACCTCCAGCCCCACTATTTCAGAGGAAACCGTTTGGCCTGTGGCCCTACAATCTTTATTTTAACCTGGTTCCAGTTTTAGTAGTCCAAACACATGCTTTGGTACGTGAGGCTTTGAAACAACAGTGGTAGCTCTAGCTCATTTGGACCTTAAATGCTACCACTCACTAGGAAGGGGGCTCTCCCTAGACTCCAAATCTGTTATTTAAATCACTTTTCGGTTGAAACAAAGAAGAAATTCATTAGAACAAGGCCTTCTTTGGAATGTTCTTAACCTCTCCACTCAGCTTTTGAATGAAACATGAAATTACAGGTAATAAATACCCCCCCCCCCGCCCACACACACAGACACCTGTTGAGCTAAACCAGCAGCTGCTGGGGCATGGTCTACAATGTTCAGAAAGACATACTGCCCAAAGGGATCAGGTTTTGGGGTGATGTAGCCCCAACGGCCTCTGCAAATGAAGCGGTGCCAACGACCAGCAGACAGACACACAGTGTCCAGCACCACTCCTTGGGCACCCCTTTCCTCCCGAGTTTCACGAGCAGGATCCATCTGAGGGGAGTAGCCCATACTTCTGTTGGAGGATGGCTGTAGTACTTTCTAGGGCACTGAGGAGGAAATGGAGAACAGTTACAGTCTGACTTCTCAAAGCCCTGAACCTACCAGGGTCTGGTGATTAGGGACCTTTAAACACTGGTTTTACTATGCTCTGTTCATCAAACCCTTGGGGTAGCCTTTAGAATCCTGAAAGAACCAGTAAATACCAGCAAACTTGGTCCCACTGTATCAACCACTTCTTGGAACCAGCCGCCCCACTCAGGGCAAGACAGGAGTGATAATCTTCATTTTGTCGAGGCTTGTCTTTTTTTTTTTTTGGCATCTACCAACCTCCCACAGCAAAAAGACTCACCAGCCTGGACGAATGATGCCAAACTTTCCAGGCACAGACAAGTCGACCACAGTTGAACCAAGGCGATACTCAGGGCTCTGTCCATCCCCAAGTGGCCCCCCATCAATGACCAGGGACAAATGAGGCCAGAGGTCTTGGAACTCCTGAGAAGGGGGAGAGGAACAGCATGGATACCATCTCTGGCATCTATCTGCAACGATGTCTCACTGAGTGTGGGATTCATAAATAAGACAAAGGCCACACAGTTCCAAAATAGGAGGTATCTTCCCCTAGGCAGAGGAAGGAACCTCACTTAGTCAAGTAAGCTTTGCTAAGGACACTGGCTTCCTATAAGGTTTGGAGATGCCCTCCCTCCCTCCAACCCCTGGGATTAGAGCCCCAAACAACAGCTGTTCAGAACCTAAGGCCTACAGCCTCTTGCTGTACCAACAATTTTCTCACATTGCTTCCATTGGGGAGGTATTAAGTACAATGACTGGAGTCCTAGGTTAGATGTGGGTTCTAACCCTGGACTTTCTACCCCATCTCTGTTCAACCTAGGGTGAGTTACTTTATCCTCATTTGTAAAACAAGAGGGCTGAACTAGATGATCACTAAGGGATCTTCCAGCTCTAGCACTCTGATCCTGGGTCTTGGTGGAGCTCTGGATCAGGGTAGAGAGAGGAAAACAAGGTGGACTCTATAAGTGTACGTATCAGCACTCAATCCTGGGGCTGTGGGAAATATTCATGAACTGTGGAATGAATTGCTGAGAAAGCGGCCCCCCAGTAAAGACACTGCAGTGACAATTATGCCTGGGAATATGGGATAGAGGATCATATATACCAGTTACTGTATTGGGTAGGTCAATTACTGGATGAAGAAAAAAGCCTCTTCCCATCCCAAAATCCCCACTCCTGCTTTGAGTATACCACCAGGACTAAGGTTAACCTGCTGTCTGCAGACAAAGGGACACTGAGCCCTTACCTTCCAAGGGTACTGAGACCATTCTCTAGGTCTGGGCATGGAAGGCCCTATCTCCTTAATACACTTTACATTTAAATTCAGTAAGAAGAATACAAGTTAAACTTCTTTGTGTACTTATTTATTCTGAACTATGCAGTCAAGATGGGCTTGGAATGATACCTTCTTCAAGCTGGCTTGTGGCAGAGGTGACCAGAACAGGGTAGGAGTAACAAACTGGGTAAAAATCTGGATCTGCCACTTAATGGCTCTGTGACTTGGGACAAGTGATTTAACTTCTTGGAGCCTTAACTACTTCAACTGTTGTAACTCTGTATTGTCCAACAACTGCTACCCCTACAAAAGGGGGAAAACAATGATTGTACTTATCTTTACTGTCTTAAAGACAGTTGGAAGAAAACACTAATTATCCCTTGGCTCCTCAAACTTTGTGATAAAACCTTTCCATGATTCTTTAATTTGGATTCCCCCAACCCCTACCCGCTGCCAACTGGACAGACTTCCCACCATTAGACAAAAAGGGAGACTTTCTCTGCCAGGTAATAAAGTGCACCAACTCCCCTGGTTCAAAGGAGACAGTGTTTCATCTGGTGACATCAATGGGGAGAAGACTAGGTAACCCTCACCTTGACATTCAGAGAACTGGCCTGGGAGCTGACATTGGCACTGGTGAGAGCAAGTGGTCCCCCAAACACCTGGGCCAAGTCCTGCATGAAGGCATGATCAGGAATCCGGATGCCTACAAGCTATAAGACAAAGAAGGGGAGAGGGATCATCAGAAAGTCTGGAAGGGGTGAAGGATGGGTCTGGCCTAGATCCTAATGTGGAACACAGTAAGAGAAAACCTGACTGACAGAAGTGAAGGGGTTCAGGTCCTTGTTGAGCTCCTCCGAACGTTCCATTACCAGGGTAACTGGTCCTGGCAGCAGATCTTTCAGAAGCCCCTTGGGAACCTTCACATGGCAGTACCTGGGAAACAGGGGCATAACTCAGTTCATGAATGAAGGGCCACCACTGGCCCTTCTCCAGACTCCAGGCCAGATCCAGAAAAAGGTTCTTGGGGCCTGCAATGGATCCCTCTGTCTCCTAGTTTCACCTTCCTAGGAGCACCCCAGGCTTGGAAACCACATGCAATCTCTCTCAGGAGTTACAAAAGCTGCACCTCTATTATGTTCCGTATTTTATTTTCTTCAAGGCACTCCCTACTAAATCAAGTTACTGTATTTGTTTCATTTTTTTTAAACCATCGGACACCCCCTCTTCCTCATTAGCACAAAAGCGTCAAAAGAGTAAGGGCCCTGCCTGCTTCGTTCATCGCTGCGTCCTAGCTTCCAGTTCAAGACTTGGCATGCGCTAAGTGCTCAATACATATTTTCAGTTCCGGATTCCTTGGTAAGCCTAGACAAGCCCCTCCCGCTCTCTGCGCCTCAGTCTCCCAAGCATGTCACCGGAAACCCCTCCCGCGGTGCCGCCCCCAGCCGGGCCGGGTCCGGGAGGCCTCACCTGTAGACGTCGGCCACGCGGCCCAGGCATACGGCCAGCGGCTTGGCCTCGTTGCGGCCTTTGAGGCGATAGACAGAGCCCAGTGCGGCCGAGCAGCTCGCCGAGCAGGCCAGGCCATACAACGTATCGGTGGGGACCGCTACCACGGCGCCAGCACGCAGCTCGGCCACGGCGGCCCGCAGCGCTTCGGTCCAACCGGCGCGCTCAGGGCTCGCTGCCCGCAAGACTCCGCTCCCCGGGAGCCGCAACAGCCGGGCCCCCGGCACCGCCGGGGCGGGGCTCGGTGGACGGAGGAGACGGCTGCTCCGGGAGGAGCCCGCGGGCCCCTCGCTCAGCCCCACACTAGCAGCCACGGCGGCCTTGATTCCCTTGCACCGACGCACGGGAGACATCCGCCGAGGCCCGCTTCCGGGAGGAAATGACGCGAACAGTCAGCTTCCGGTTCTAGAGGCTATGCCCCGCCTCCACACCCGGCACCTTAAAGGGACAGCGACCCCCAGGAGGATTGAAGGAGACCGGTGGGAACGGGGCGGGGCGCAGCTTTGCAGAGCCCTAGCGCAGCGCTAGGGAGGGGGGCGGCCAATTGGGGGGCAGTGGTCGTACCGCGCAGGCGGAGATGGAATGGGGCCCAGGCTCAGACTGGTCACGGGGGTGAGAGGGGGCTCGTCGGGGCAGGGGGAAAGGGCTCAGACCCCGCGCGAGCGCCGGCCCTGACCATAGGTCTGTCTCTCCGTCTCTCCGGGGCAGGGAGGCTGCCGGCGTGGACCGCGGTAAGGCTGAGCTGGGGCTTGGCGGGAGGCCACCCCCGCAGCCGCCCCGGGATGAGCGCGCCCAGCAGCTGCTGGATGCGGTGGAGCAGCGGCAGCGACAGCTGCTGGACACCATCGCCGCCTGTGAAGAGATGCTGAGGCAGCTTGGCCGCCGGCGCCCGGAGCCAGCTGGTGGTGGGGTCAGTGCCCACTCCTAGCTGGGCCTGGGGGGTTGGGGTCTCTCTGACAGGACTTGCCAAATCCTAGCTTTCCCCGGAGGTTGGCAGTGTGTCCATCGCCCTATTCCTAACCCCCTTTGATCTGGGAGAGAGGTTTTGGAAAAGTTAAGTGTTATCCAAATGCAAAGTGGCCATATCCTTGCAGGGCCTAATCCAAGGCCTTTCTTCCCAGCCTCACTTTTCTTCCTTTCTGTTCCAACCAGAACGTCTCAGCCAAACCTGGAGGGCCCTCCCAGCCAACTGTCTCCACCAGAGGTGGCTTTCCAAACGATGCTGGTGATGGAGCTGCGGAGCCCTGACCATCTCTAAGCGGGTGCCCTGACTTCTCTCCCTCCTGGTGACTGGACTCTGAACAACTCTCCTTCAATAAAGGGGCCAGTCTTCACTGGCATTGGCTATTATTTGGCCCTCAGCCTGGGGTGGCAGCTCTGCTAGCAGCTGGGTTCACTTCCACTTCATCCTGACTGAAAGCAGTGCTGTGTTTTGAAATGCAGCCAATGGATACCCAGTCTGATTACCTGAATTTGAACAGAACAGCAGTGCTTGCCAGTCGGTCTTGCCTGCTTTGGGGGATTCAGGTGGTGTTAGCCCACTTGTGCATTTCATGCTTTGGGGGCTTCTAGTCCCACGAACACCTTCAGCAGAGCCTTGATTAAAAGGAAACCTGCAGACTCTCCTGGTGAACGACCTTTCCTTTATGTCCCCTCTCCAACTCTGATGGCTGCGAAAGGGGAAACGGTTGAAAACTAACAACCATGGGCAGCGTTGGGAAGAAACGCCACAGATACCACCAGATTTAAATAAGCATTTAATTAGGATTTCATTAGTATTTAATATTGCTCTTTCAATTCCAAAAAGTTAAATTTTCAATTCTTAGTAGATATTTTAAAGTACAATATTAAGTTTATACAAAATGAGCAATTAAGCAAACACCATTATTTCACATTCTTCAAAAATACAAATTCATATGTACTCTTTTTTGGGTTTCGAGGTTTCTTCCTTTGGAAGTACTGAACCTGTAACGTTTTCATATCGCTCAGTGAAAGTCTGTTGTTCCCATGTTGCAAACTTAAAGAAATTTCATAGACTTTTACATAATCCAAATAAAACTATTTGGGATTTTAACATTGTTACCCAAAACACCAGCCAATGATTGATCAGTGTGTCAAAAATGAAGGCTCCTGGGGGCTCTTGCCTTTCCTGGCTAGAATATGTTAGTCACAGATTCAACAAAAGCCTGTTTCCAGCCAGTTTCCCCAAACAGGGACTAGGAGGAGTTGACAGGGAATGGGAACAGCTACCTTGGACCCTGACTGCACCCCCACATTCTCCAAAACACAACAAAGGATGTAGACTATTGAATCAAACAGAGCCCTGGGGAGGCTGAGAGCACAGGAGAAGGGGCAAGAGAAGCCTCTGACTTGGCACCACTACAAGGATAACAAGAATATTGCAAAAAACACCCCTGGGTTTTGGTGGAAAAAGGTTTTATGAAAAATTTCCCCATAAGAAAAAGAGTAGAAACTGCATTGAGCTGAGAAAGTGACACTACATTATCACCCAATTTTTGGCCCAGCAGGCACACCACCAAAAGGGCAGTGCATGGTTTTAAACCTTGCTTCCAGTAAAAAAAGGTTGTACTATGTACACATTGACATAAAGATCCAGTTTAACTTGCATTTTTCAGTGCAGACTGAGAAGCCCTCTCTTGAACAGGATAAAGTGAGAAATGCCCAGACTATGATCATCAGCTTCCCCAAAGGGCCTGAGAAGAAACTTTTCCTTCTCTCCCATCCCCATCCCCAAATACTCAAGAGGAAACAGGCTAAACTGACTAACCAATGAGAAATACACATAATTCAGTTTTGTTGCCCCTCCTTCCCAATTATTAAGGAATGGGCAATTTCCTATCTATGTCACAACAGACCATTTACATAATATTGATCTATGGAAATCTTTCTACTTGAGCTGAAGTGTATTTTAAAACTCTTCTATATTAGCCTGAGAATTGAAGATAAAATGGGGGAGAAGGAGAGAGTGTGAGAGAAAGAAGTTGATAAACCAGATTACTAACAGCTTTGTTTACTGGATTTAATGAAGGTTGGAGGCCTTTGTGCTTAAAGAGCCAACACAGGTGGTATGGGGAGTGGTATGGAAATGGCTCACCTTCCCCCACCCCCCACTACCAACCACCACCACCTACCCAAACATATTTCTGCTTGGTGGCGTAGGCAAATTGTAAACTCCTTTAGCAATTGTTGTAGTTTCGTAAATCAATGGTTTCAGTGACTGTGGAGAAGTCTGTAAGATTAAGGACAATGGAAGTGATTGCTAATATAAAAGTCTAGAAGGTGCTAAGTTTCTGCCTAGGAACAACCTGTTTCTTCCTTTCAGGCGTCACTTGGTTATGGTGAAGAAGGGAAAGATGGCAAGGGACCAAGAAGTGATGAAAAAGGGCCTCAAAAGTCAGCAGAAAACAGGACCCGCAAAAGTTCTGAGAGCCTGAGGGGGGCGCCCAGGAGCACAGGGAAGGCTTGCATAGATTGAGCAGTTGTTGAGAATGCATAATAGTGTTTCCCTAGAGACAGCCTCATAGTACAGGGCTGACCCAGCATTAAAAATGAGGCCAGGCCAGGGCCACATGGGACAACGACCATCAAGCTACAAATATTGCACCAAGGTAAGTGCTTTTCTTTTCACACCTCAATTTAACTTGTAATTCTGAGCAAAAAATAAAACTTTGTGGAAAGTATATATGTGTGTGTGTGTATATATACATATACATATATATACACACACACAAAAGTAATTGCAGCAATTGAGTTAAAGATAACATAATCTAAAGTGCTTTTTTATTTTATTATTTCTTTAATATACCAATATGAGGTTTTGCAAACTTGTCCCTCTGGACGGACACATTCAGCATTACACAAATTCTCAGGAAAACCCACCCACCCTCCATTATCCCCATTGGCCCACTGCCTTGACCCTGAAACAAAACTCTCCGACTCTCCCAGGGGCGGTGAAGAGAAGTCCCTTGCCTTCTACCCAGAGAGGTCTCTGTACCTGAAGGCCCTTACTGGGCTTTGTACCATGATCTCCTAAAGGGGAGTGGGATTCAATACATGACCCCAACTTCTGTCAGTAAATTAATGATGCCCCCATGAGACTGGCTGTGATGAAGCTAGACTCTGGCAGGAAAGGCCAGGCCCCTTTCCCTCAATGCTGCACCCAAGTGCCTGGAAAGGGCCAAATTCACTAAGGCAGCTTGGCAGAACCAGCCAAGGTTTCCTCACCAACTCCTAAGCCCATGAATTCCAACCCCTGGTGCTGATGAGCACACTTTAAAGAGACGGCCTAACTGGGATGCTAGTGGGAGCTAACAATAGAAATCTACTGGGTGGAAGTAGTGAAGGTTACCATGGGAAGAAAAAAAGGTTGATTTCACCAGCCAGAAGTCTGCAGATTCTCTCTAACCTAACCCTAGGTAAATAACGAGATTTGGAAACCATATTCTCCATGAAGGCCCTTTCTGGCTTTAGCTCAGCCCAGGTTCTTGGCACACTACCCACACTAGAGGCCAGGCTAATGGAAGGGAGGTGGAGAGGGAAGGAGGGCTGGAAGACGATGGAAGGAAAGGCTGCCTACTTGTGGAATAAACCTGCCCTTCACAACCACTCACTATCATTTTAAGTACACTCCTGATTTTTCAAAAGCTGACTGGATCTGATAGTCCCCCTTGTAATCTAGAGCCACCTTCAAAAAGCAGATATGTCAACTTCTTCAACTAGAAAAATCTGTCAACCTAAACACTGTTTTAAGATGCTTCCTTTATGAGCCCCAATATTTGGAGAGCAGAAAAGCCACAAATCTGGGTCAGGGGGCCCAACATGAGCACACCCTAGCTACCCAGGAAGAAGAAATATTTAAAATGTGGGCAGCTTCAAATGGCCTTCTCTGGGCTCCTCTTTCCCAGCTCAGCTCCCAGGGAACCAGAATCCCAGGTGACAACAGCACTGGTAATGTGATGAGGTCATTACTGCTCTCCTATACGAGTTGACTTTGGGATCCCATCTCGCTGCGCTCTCACAGCAGGTGAAATTGCTTTGAGGGACCTGTTGAGTCCCTCCTATGGGTGCAAGGCCTAGAGACAGCTAAGGACAACCCATGTTCAGTAGCTGATTTCCAGGAAGACTAACCCTGAGGTTAGTGGTAATAGATGATTCCTTCTGCTTTCTCAACTCCCCGGAGGTCAGTGGTCACCAGGACCCATCAGCCTTTTGGGAAGAAGAGTACAGAAGGTCAAAAAATAAAATTCTACTGACTAGACTCCTGGGATGAGAAATCAGCTGCTTATAAGTTAGCCCATTTCTCCCCATGGCAGTAACAACATTTACCAACACTGCCCTCTTGTCCAAGTCCATCCATAAATATCCTGGCTAAAAGGCAGGGCTTCTGGTCTGCTCTGGATACTGCCTTGGCTAGCCCTGAGTATGCCTCAGAGAACAGGAGGGTGACAAATGTAAATCTCTTTACCTTAGGGGGTGGAAAAGGAAGGCAAAATTATGGCTGCTTTCTGCCTGATATCGCGGACCAAAGAGTAGCCCTGTTTGGGGAAATCTGCTTTTTGCTCAAGGCAGAGAAGGGGCTCTTGGGAAGCAGAGGCCCATTCCAGACCCCGAGCCTTGCCTAGCTTCTGAGCTTGGTGAGCACAGTAGTTCTTTGCTAACACCCTCATAACTACTTTAATATAGGAAAGTGTGGATTATATTTTATGTTTTATTTTAAGAGGCAATGACTTGGGGCCAAAGGCAGACAGATGGATATAATTCTATACACAAATCCAAAATTTTTTTTTCCTATAACACAACTTAATGAAACATTCCAAATGAGATAACTTATTGCAACATTTCAGGCTTTTTGGTGGAAGAAATTTTTTTTGTTTTGTTTTGTTTCATATTACCCTGAGTAAAAGATCATCGTTTTGTGTTTTGTTTTGTTTAGAAATCATATAACTAAGCTGAACATGTCATCTTTATTTGCACTGTACTAGGCTGTATGCAAAATCCAAAGGGGTGAGGGACAGAGGTGGGAAGGGTCAGTCAAAAGCCTGGAGAGAACCTGGAACCAGGACACTTGGCTTGCCAATTACATGCCACCTTATAAAAACTTCCTTACATCTGCACCTTCTCCTGATAAGCAATTTCCTTACATCTGCACCTTCTCCTGATAATTTGCTCTGAGGAAGCAAATTAAAGGGAAGGCAGACTACTGACAGCTCCTCGCCATAAGCCACATGTCCACTCTGGGACAAAACAGGGATGTTCCCCAAGCAAAATGCACTGTGATGTCCAAGTCCTAGCAACCAACTGAGAAAGAAAGAATTAGCAAGGCAAAGACTCTGATCGTGTTGCTAGAGCCTGCTCTGCACACACACCATGGATAGATAGCAGCTCGCTGAACCAAATCATCTCCACACACGGGCTGCAGGGCAGGCCTGAAGGGGCCCATTTGTGCTGTCACTGGCTGGAGAATGATCCCTGCATTATCCACCATGAACTCCACGGACACCAAGCACAAACAACAAAGCCATCTCTTCCAATCCCTGTCCAACTGACAGCTGTCTGACCTGCCTTTCCCACTTCCCTCTCTGACAGTGAGGGTCTGGCCACTTGAACAAGCTTCAGCGTCAGATGCAAAGACACACAGGGAAGAGCAGGACCCAAATCACTGAACTCTAATGCCCAAACCACAAAGACCCCAGTGCAAGTGATGGGCAATATCAGATTGATGGAAACCACACCCTTTCATTTAGAATTTTTATGCATACGAGTAACCTTAATTTCCATGTTCACATGACAATAAGCAAAAGTGACATACAGTGCAGCCAAATAGTTCATTTATAACTTAGCTTTTTTTTTTTTTTTTCCTTTCCAAAGATCAGTTGCTTAAAATGGATGCTCCTGGGATGTGAATGAAGAAAATATATCTGAAAGGCAAGGATTTCAAAACAGTAGATCTCTTCATTTTTCAAATTTCTGACCCAAGGTGGTAGGCATCACTTGAACCTTATGCCTTCTGCTCACCCTCTTCCCGGAGGTGAGCACATACGGACCCTTCACTTGGAGAAGCTGCTGGTCAGACCCATCTCCTCTTCTCCCTGCAGTAGTGCTTCAATGGGAATCAGATTGGATGGGGTGTCCAGGTTCTGGAGGGACAGAAACTCTGACACATCCATGGCACTTAATGTTTCAGTTTGGGGGTCTGAAGGAATCTCTGCTTGTCTGCTTTGCTCGCAGGAAGAGGGTAGAGTGGAAGAGGACGGCAGGGGGGCAAGGGGTGAGGAAAAAGTCTGTGGTGGTAGCTGCAGGCTGGGCCCATCAGGAGGCTGGGGGCTTGGCTCTGGAGGGGGAGGGGAAGAACAGCCCTTTCTCCTGCTGGCTGCCCGCTCCTTTGCAGAGTCCCGGCATGCACACTGACACTGACATGCTTCCTCTTGTTTGATGATGATCACAGGAACACTGAGGCCAATCTGCTGTACAGAGCTCCCTGGGAAAGAGGCGAGAGAAACTGCTCTTCAAGTAGGCGTAGGGCAAGGGCATGAGGGACGGGTATACAGACTAGGGCAGGGCTGAGTGCCACAGAGGCAGGAACGACAGGAAGGTGGGTGCCATGCTCCAGGCTTTGTTCTGCTTAAAATTGGACCACATTCCTTCTCAGGAAAAAACCTCTGACACTCCTCATCCTTTCCAAGACAAAGTCCCCCTTCCTTAGAGAGCCACACACACAGTCTAGATGCACCCTCTCTTTCCAGCTTCATTTTCTGCTATTCTCCCCTGCACCCTCCATACCAGTGATAGCACATGCCTCCTCTTTCCTGATACATTCTTCATACCTCTGAGCCTGTGGACCCTTTCTTCTGCCTTAATTCCCCAGACACTGTCGCTCTCATCCTTCAGGATCAGCTCAATCCCCTCTTTTCCTGATGCCCCCAGGTATAGCTTCCCTTCCCTATAGGATGCTACTGAGGGCTAGCCCAGTGAGGCCCACACGTGAGCTTCCTGATGCAAGTCCACAGTGCTCCTGTGTTTCTCCACACTGTACAGGACTTGTTTAGCTCTGGCAGCTCGAGGGGCTCTGAGCTCTTTTAGGCCATCTTACTCATATTTGTAGCCCCAGAGTCTGACACAGTAGGTGTCAGTAAGT
>PVKY010004133.1:0-19902 GCA_004027775.1 Bradypus variegatus
GCCCCCCCCAATCCCATTGTCACCCCTCATAAGCTACATTTTTATACAATCGTCTTCAGGATTCATGGGTTCTGGGTTGTAGTTTGATAGTTTCAGGTATCTACCACCAGCTACCCCAATTCACTAGAATCTAAAAAGGGTTGTCTAAATTGTGCGTTAGAGTGCCCACCAGAGTGACCTCTCGGCTCCTTCTGGAATCTCTCTGCCACTGAAGCTTATTTATTTCCTTTCACTTCCCCCTTTTGGTCAAGAAGATGTTCTCCATCCCACGATGCCAGGTCTACATTCCTCCCCGGGAGTCATATTCCGTGTTGACAGGGAGATTCACTCCCCTGGGTGTCTGATCCTGGGTCAGTTTTTAACTCTGCTCACTGCACAATGAGCTCCCTGCCCAGTGGTTGAAAATAGTCCCAAAGAACTCTGCGCACAAAGAGAAGATCCTGCAGACTTCTGGGGAGAAAAGCAAAGTTCACACACAAGGAGTCAGTGACCCCAATGAGATTTGAAACTCTCAATGGCCGTACTGGCAGAGAAGACAACAAAGCAGTGTCTTCAACATTCTAAAGGAAAATGATCTCCACCCCAGAATTCTGTATCCTCACAAATTATCAATCAGGTGGGAGAGTGGGATGTGTCAAATAATCATATTTTCAGACATGCAAGTCTCAAAACATTACTACCCCAAACTCCATCTCAGAAAGCTACTAGCAGTTGTTCACCTCCAAAACCAGGAGAGAGGGATGCAGGCCCAGGAGAGCCACCACAAGAGAAAAGGCAAGGGAATGTCCGGGGGTGGTGGTGGGAGACCGGAGGCCCAGAGGGGAGCCAGTTCTGCCCGCAGCCGCCACGACGAGGACCTCTAGGGGCTCCACAGTGTTAGCCCGAGGAGCTACTGGGGGCCTCGCTTCAGCAAGGCAAGGGAGACAACCAAGGAAGAGACAGACACACAGACTCCAAGCCAGAAGGACAAAGGGAATAGTGAGGATGACAACAAAGTCCCAAGATGACAACTGGGTGGAAGGCCTAGAGCCCAGCAAGCCCGAATTTAGGGAGAACAGAGATCTCCAGGGACCAAATGGGCACTGACAGATCACATCCTCCGACTGACTGTGGAAAATTGTACTGCGGGAAGAATATGCAATAGGTACAAAGAAAGTTAAAGAGATGATTAGCAATCATTGAAAACAACAACGTAAGAAGGAAAAAAAATAAGAAAAAAAATGATAACACACATTACAACGCTTGGCTGTGAGTGATTTTTTCATAGGCATAATAACATAAACTCTAAATGTTGATTTAAGCAAAAATTATAAAATTGCCATATTAGAAGGATGGAGGGGGGAAAGCAGAGAGAATACTGGTCTCAGAGAGCCAGCAAATCCATATCTACTATAAAAAAATCAATAGATTATGCCTATAATTAAGTAATCAAAGATGGCAATTTAGTCATATTCTTTGGACATATAGAAATGAGTAAATTTCAGAAGAAACAGGGAATAGAGCCCAGTGGTTGCCTCTAAGGCAGAGATCTGGGGTAATGGAGAGGGTGTGTCAGGGAACCATCTCATTATATCACAGCCTTGTAGTACTGTGACTTTTTAAAATGTGTACATGTGTCCTATTCATTTTTAAAAATCAGTCAAACAAATAAAAGTATAGTCATACTGGGAGGCTGTGACTTGGAAATCATCCCAGTATCTGATTTTGATTGATTTTTGAACACTGTACAAACACTCATGAATTTGCTGTCACTTAATAGCTCTTGGGTCCCAAAAGGGTCAATGTTTCCAAGATTTACAATAGTATTTGTGGAGTGCACTAATGAGTCAACAAATGAACAAACGAGCCAGGCACCCACTGGAAGTACCAACAGGGTGTGCTTATCAGAGCCCATGGGTGCTGGCAATGTGTGGACAGAAGCCGGCAGTCAGGGGCCAGGGCAGGGTGGCTGTGCAAGGTCAGGTGCTCCCCTATGAGGGCTGGGTGGGGCCAAGGACGTTCCCCTTCTCCATAGGAGGCTGTAGGATTGAATTGTGGTCCTCAAAAAGATACATTCAAATCCTAATCCCCAGTCCCACGCATGTGACCTTTTTTGGAAGTAGTCTTTGCAGTTGTTGTTAGCTAAGATGAGGCCAAACTGGATTAGGATGGGCCTGAGCCCGGTATTAATGTCCTTATAAGAAAAGTGGGCTCAGACTGACAGAGAGAGAAGACAGCCATGTGACAGAGGCAGAGATTAAGTTATGCCACAAGCAAAGAAGCTGTGGATTGCCGGCAGGCCACCACCCAAACCCCACAGCCTTCGAGGGGCATGGGCCTGCTGACCCCGTGCTGTCAGATCCCTAGCCTCCTAAACTGCGGGACAATGAACTTCTGTCACTTTAAGCCACCCTGTGATGCTCTGTTACAGCAGCCCTAGGAAACCACGACAGCGACCTGCACAGGACAGATGGCAGCACAGCTCCTTTTATAAAGAGACCAAGCTCACCTAGGCCACCTGAAGATGGCTACGAGCTGTGGTGACTGCTCGGGCAGCTCAGGGACCTGCTCCTCACAGGTGTCTCTCTTCTGGCACCTCGTCTTTCATGGTGCCTCTGCTTCTCTCTGCATCTTGGGCATCCTTGCTATTCTGGGGGGAATTTCCTTCTGCTGAACCCAGAAACCTCACCTCTGCAGCCTCCTTGGCAGGCGGTCTAGACTGCACTGTTTAGTGTCACCACACGAGGCTTCCACCCAGATGTGAGCCACTGGGGAAGAAAGCACCAGGGGTGGGGCACAGGTGTCAAGCTGGGGGGCAGGGGCACTGGCTTCCTCTGTGGCATGGTGTGGACCACCCCTCGAGCCTGGCCCCCCCAGCCCTCCAAATGATTCTCGTGGATCTTGGTTTAGGGTCCCCCAGAAGCAGGCACTGAGGAGTCAAGTGTAAGTATTTTATTTGAGAGGTGATTCCAGGAAAACAATGGTAGGAGAGAAGGAATGAGTAACAGAGAAGGGGAGGAAGCTAGTAAAGAGTGCATCACCAAGTGTGGCAAATTGTTTAATGGCCCATATCCGTGGTCCGGCATCCACGCTCCCCGGCAATGGGACTTCACTCCTCTCATCCACTGGTGGAATGTGTTTCTCCACCCCCGTGAATCCGGGCCAGTCTCGGACTTCTTCTGACCAACAGAATATGGTGGAATTAGGTCCTGGAGCCTAGGCCTCAAAGAGCCTTGCAGCTTCTGCTTGTGTCCTCTTGGAACACTGCCCTGAGACTGCCATGTAAGGAAGCTGGTCTAGCCAAGTGGAGGATAAAAGCCCACATGGAAGAGAACCCAGGCTCCCAGACAGCTGCTGGATATGTGAGTGAGGCCATTTTAGACCTTCTACCCCAGCCAACCTCCAGCTGAAGGCAGCTGCAGGAGTGAGCCCAGGCGGCATCAGCAGAAGAACTGCCCAGCCAACCCACAGACTCAGGAGAAATAATTAATCATTATTGTTTTAAGCTATGACATTTGAGGATGGTTTGTTACACAGCAACAGATAGCTGTTACATCAGGCCAGTTACCACTAGGGCAACTGGAGCTTGATCCTGCTGGGAACTCTAGGAGACAGTGTAGAACACGCCTCAGAGTTATCCTATATGAGGGAAGAGGGATCTGGAGTATTTATTTGCCAACTCCCTATCTGTCCCTGGTCGACAGCTGCTTCCAGGGCAATTAATTCTGCAGCATTTCTGGTTTGCACTGCACACAGTCCAAGCATGCTCTCCATGGCCAGAGAGCCATACATTCTCATAGTCAGTAGACTCCCAGGCATGGTGGTGAAACTGAGGGGCTGGGGGCAGGGCACTGACTGTGGCAAGACAGTGTCACCAGGGTCCTTTTCAAAAACCTCTTTTCGTTTTATCAGCAAGAGCCTGTTGCTTGCATCTTGGAACCCTGGCTGATGAATGTGTTTCTTCATGCCAGTCCTTTCTGGCTACAGGCCAAACTGGCCCCTCTCTATTCTACAGTCCAAATTCTGGAGGAAGTGTTTGGATTGGCTCTGCATGCTTCAATCACTCCTGACAACAGAGCTCTTCCAGCCAGGTGGTCACCAAGAGGCTACCTGCAGTCAGGGGCCTGCCTGGTGCCATTGGGGTTTTGCTGCTTCCCTGAACAGGGCCATAAGGTGGGTGCAGGCCCCATGACCGATCTGCTCCAATGAGTTGGGGGAGGCATTCGTGTCTGGATTCCTATGCCTGTCCCACTGACGATGGGGATTTTGCCCATTGTTCCCCAATTCAAAACCTCTGGGGCATGGAGCCCTCTGTCCACTTTGGGGCAGAGGTAAGGAATTCCTGTTTCCCCAAAGTACTTGCCCCAAGCTCCAGCCTTTCCAAAGAGCCCCCAGTCCCTGGTCACACTTAGAAGTGAGATGCACACCTGCACTCCAAACCAGAACCTGAAATGTATTACTATAAATGCTGATCAAGAATAGTCAACCTTGCACTGTTAATGATAAACTTCAGGAACATTATAAATTAAGTAGAACTTTGTGGACTGGCCATTTATAACTCTGTTTCTATAGAGGGAAAATGAATACTGAGTTCCACACTACTGGCTCACAGAGAGATTTCTGGAACACAGCCGGTCACAACATTGGGAACTGTGGGTAGCTTCTCACTATACCCAATTAACACATTCATTGTGGGGAATTACTGGTGGGCTCTCACTCCTGAAGAAAGGGGTGGAATACCCTGGGCAATACGCCAAGCCTTCCTTCTGGGAGCTGGAAGGGAACTCAGAGCTGATGGGGTCACCAAAAGGCATCTGGTCTCTGCTTACATGCTTCCAAGGCCAAGGAGCTCACTGCCTCACAAGCAGGTTTTACTGGCTGTAGGGCAGCTGTCACTGTTCAACAATTCTTTCTTTTATCAAGCAGAAAGCTGCCTCCTCTCCCTCCCTACTCCCACTTGCAGCTCCACCACTGCAGTTTCTACTTACCCTTCAAACCTTACTCAGGAAGTTACTTCTCTGTGAAGCTTCCCCTAGCCCCCCATGCCTCTCCACATTAGAGCAAGACTAGCTGCTGTAAAAAAATAACTTGAAAAATTTTAGAATATTTCTCTCCTTATTAAATACTGGGTGTTCCTGGTTGGCAGACAGGCCACCTTCCCCATGTTGTGATGTAGGGTCCCAGGTTCCTGCGACCTTGCATCCTCCTGAAGGCAGGTGGGAAGGAGAGTGGGGAGAAGGCACACCTACTTCTTAACAGCCTTGTCTTGCAAATGACCCATCACTTCTCCTCCATGCCACAGGTAAGAACTGGTCATGTGGCTCCACCCATGTGGAGCAAAACAGTTGCAAGAGAGAAGAGCAGCCTACAATGCATCCGTGCTGATAACCGCTTCTAGAGACAACTACACCAGAGCACAAAGTTTTGATGGACATCAAGTTGTCTTTTACACACACACACACACACACACACAAAGCCTGATCCCAGCATGCACACAATTCCCAACCAGTCTGCATGTATTAAGCCCCACCTTGAGCTCAGTCTTACTGGGGTGCAAAGACACCACCAATCCCCCCACCTTTGGCCTGAAGGTAACCTCACAGTAAACGAATCCACGTGCCCCTGGAGTCACAGGACACCAGAAGAGAGATAGGTGATGCTTCGGGCAACCCTTCCTCCAGCTGGAGACAAATGAGAGCAGAAGCCCTTCCGACTGGGCTGCACCGACCTGCAAACGGATCTGCCTGAGAACTCCCTGCTCCCTAACACCCTAACATGGGCCCCACCATTCGCGCACCACAGCTGAGGCCTCAGGCAGGGCACCCCGCGGTGATGGACCCATATGAATGGTTGCTCATGTTCACTGCGCACTGAGCCCAGCTGAGAACAAGGTCTCAACATTGTTCTGAGACCTTGACGCCATAACTCACTTGAGCCTCTCTCACCCCACGTTTGAGTGCGATGATTTATTCTCCTTACAGAGCCGGGCCATGGAGGAGCTGGGTTTCAACCCCAAACACTCTGGCTGCAGAGCCCAGAGCTTCACCCCTGGCCACATTGGCATGATCATTTGTGGGCGAGGGACACACAGGGGCTCCTCGGTGCTTTGCATTTTACTGTAAAACCCCCAGCTCCCTTCCGCTCAAGGGAAGGAGGAAGGAGGAGTGGGAGCCAGGAGGCGGGAGGCTCCCTCGGGACTGAGGAAGAAGGAAAGGCTCCCGGAGGAGCCATGGGAACCTGAGCCTTAACTTGGGTGACTTCCTCACTCTGCCTCGATGGCCCCCTTCCAGGCGTGGTCAGGTGTCCCTCCTGGGGCTCTGGGCCACCCATCCCCAGAGTGGGAGCGTCACAGAGCAGCTGTACCTGGCCCCGTGTGGTGAAAAGGTCCCGGGGCAGGGGGCAGCACCGAGCTGGGTGGGGTCCACAGTGGGCATTTCCGCAGCGGCAGAGTCCCAGCCCTGGGGTGCTGGGAAGGAGAGGAGGGAACAGGCAAACCTGCCTTTCTCACCCTCCTTCTCTATCTGCCCCCACCCATCCCGCAGCCTAGACAAGACAGCTCCTACCAGAGGCCTCCCTCGCCTGCCGGCAAGGATCCTTCTTCCCCATCCACAGCCCCACATGGGCTGAGGGCCCCGGGGCTGGGGCAGGAGCCTGGAGGAGCGTGGGCCCCTCTATCCCCAGGATGGGGGGTAGCCCGAGCCACAGCTTGGGGATCAGAAATGGAGAGAGCCCCAGGGAAGTTGCCTCTTGCTTGGGTTCCAAACTTGCTCTGTCAATGACTGAAAAAATGGCTTAGGTGGTACATCACTACCTGGGACCTCAGTTTCCTCATCTATTACATGGGCTTATTATCCTTAGTCATATCCACCCCACAGCTTATTAGATTTAGGATGAATTCGTTGTTATAAGATGTAAGGTTGTAAAATGTAGGGATTAGAAAAGCAGGGACCATGTTTCAGCTCAATTCCAGTGTGTACTATAGGATAAATGCTTAAGTAGTTTTTGAATGAATAATTGTTGTGCATGCACTTTGCAAATGGCAAAGGGCTCCCAAATTGAGGAAGGTTGGAGAAGTAGGAGCCACCTTTTCAAGAAGGTGCCACACAGGAACCCTTTTCCTGAAATATCAACCCCACGACCCAATATTCTTCTGTGGTTCAGCAAGATTTCCAGAGAGGAGTGACATGTCTTCACTAACACCCCCTCCCCGTTTAGTGAGTGCTGCCTTGTGTGGGCTCATAACCGGGCCCCGAGAGAAGACAGTAGAGCAGAAGATGCAGCCTCCGCCCTTGAGGAGCTCACATGCTGGTGGGGAAGCGTGAGAGGCAAATCAACGCCAGGCTTGAAAACTCAGTGGGAGTTGGGGGGCAGGTGTGTGCCAGGGGCTGCTTGGCAACCCATCTAGCTGAGGCTGGGGACAGGGACAGGCAGAACCAGTAAGCAGAAAGGACTTGGGCACTTGGGCACCGGGCCGGGGGTTTCTTAGTCACCTCTCTGAGCAGTGGACCCTACAGTCCAGGTTACCTGTTAGAAAACTCAGGGTGGCAGCAGATGAAAAAAGCAAGGCTCTGAGGCTCCCATTGAGGGGGACCTCATTTATCTGTCCAGCAGCCATGCTGCTGCCTTCCTCACACATGACCCCCGCCCCCCCGGAAAGGTGCCTGGTCTCTGGCTCCATAAATGCAGCAGCCCCCAGCTGTCACTGCACTGCTGTCCTATCCCAACTGTGGTTTCCAAGGTCTTCCAGTTCTTCTCCTCTCTGACTTACTACCCATCCCTGCCCCTCCCTTAATTTCAGGGTACCTGGCTCATCCTCTGGACCAGCCTCCACCACCAGCCAGAAGAAGGGCTGAGAGACAGTCTCCAGTGAAGAGTGAGGCCTGGAGTTGGGGGGTAAGAGGGGTGGAAGGTAGGAGGCCAGGGGGGTGGCGCCTGGAGGCCCCACAGAGAGGTGGCCCCTGCCCTCCCTGCCCTCCCTGCCCTCCCGAAAATTTCAGTCTGATTGTCTAAAGAAGAGCCCGGAAGGAAGCATAAATATATCATCCAGCAACGGGAGGAGTCTGTGGGTGGCGACAAGAGGCGGGGCATAGACAGGTGTGAAAAGAGGGTGAGGACACGGCAGGTGTGGGGGTCAGGGGAGCTTCTGGGAGGAGGGCGCCTCCAACGTGAGGCCTGACAAGACCCACCTCTCCCCCATGTCCCAGGACCGGCACCGCCCTCCGCCCACCCCTGGCTCCCACGCGGTTTTTCCGCGCTTCCAAGCAGGGACCTGCGCGGAAGCAAGAAGCCCCAGGCCCAGCCCGGCCCTCCTCCCCACTCAGGGACCTGAGGGGGCATCTTCCTGAGCAGGAAGGAGCCCCCGGCTGTAACCGTGCACCTCGGAAGCCCGGTGTGACTGAGTTTCGCCAGCATTTCCTGAGCACAGGCCCCGCCCTCTGCGCCCCGGGGGCGCGCGTTCCGCTCCTGCGGCTGCTCGCGGTTCTGCGGGGCGGTCGGCAGCGCTGACCTCTGGGGCCCTCCTCCAGCGCCTCCCTCCCCACTGCTCAGCGCCATCCCGGTGGGCCTTAGCCGGGCAGCCCTGGGCAGTTACCAAACCTCTCAGGGCCTGGGCTTCCTCATCCAAAGAATGGGAATAATATCACCTACCGCTGGGGCCTTCGTCAGGAGAATGGGGTCGGGAAGGCCAGGACGGACGCCAGGCCCGCTGGGGCCATGCTGCCCTTCCCTGTATCCTCGGGGGCGTCCAGAACTGAGGTTCTGAGCTCCAGCCCCCAAGGGTGCGTATGTCTTCAGCTTCTTCTCTCAATGTAAAATAATGGCAGTGGTTGTCCTTGATAAAAGGATCCCAGAATCAGAAGGTATTGGCAAGGGAAGGAGGGAGGTACTGGAGCCTTCTGCAAGAGCTTTGGAATAATGTAGCTTTCCAGGGAAGGCCACCTGTGGAGGGAAATTTATATTTTCCCATAAGATTTTCTTGAGGTTTGTCTCTGCCATTCAGTTTTGTGCCTTTTGGATGCTGCAACTCACTCATTGTGCGTGGTGTGCCCGTGAGTCTCATTCTGCAGTCAGTTCAAGGTCAGCAGGTGATGAAATCACTTCTCCTTCACACCCCTGCCTGGGAATGCCGCCTTCAGCCTCCTGGCACTGGGCAGGGAAAGTTGGATTCTTACTCACCTGGTGTCCACCTAGCACCCACCCTCAAAACCCTTCCCCTCCCATGGCAAAAAACCTCCGGGAAATTGGTGGGTGTAATATTCTGCAGCAGTATAAACTGATGTCATAGAAAAATCACTTTGTAATATGGAGAAATGTTCACTGTATATTGTTGAGTGAAAATGGCATGTGATCCAACTATATATATATCACAATGCTAAATATATAGTTATATATATCATAATACTAAATATATATATTGTATATATCATAATGCTAAAAGGATGCAGTAACTTAATTATGGGAAAGTTTTAAATTTCTTTTATGCTTTTTAATTTTTTAAAACACATTTTCTACAGGTATATATTACCAAATTTTGTAAAAATTCAAGCACCTAAAACTTTAATTTTATCATGTTCACTGTCCTGCCCTGCCCCCCAAATCCAAATGTTCTTTCTAGCCCACATAATAAAGTCAGTGAGAGACCTTTCCTGCTAGAGGCATCTGAGGCAGCGATTTTTTTAACTCTTTGGGAGCCACAGACCTCTTAAAGAATCTGATGAAGTTTGTGGATCTCTCCCCAGAGTAATACATATAGATGCAAAATTTACATGATTTGGAAGGAGGTTCCTAGACCCCATGAAGTCTCTCCCTGAACTCCAGCTTTAAAATCTCCTCTGCAGGTTTTGAGGATGAGGAAGCAGGCCAGGAAAGAGAAAGAGCAATTTCCCAAGATCGCCAGCAGGCTGGTGGCCTTCGGGTTCTTTTAAGGCCTGCTGCAGTCTGTCTCCCACCGGCTTTCCCAGCCCCACCTCCCCCTACTCCCCAACACAGGCAAATTGGCCTCCACTCAACACACTTTGCCTTCTCCCCCTTTCCTCCTGCTGTGGCTCCCCACTTTCACCTCTCTGCCTTCCAAATCCTCCTCATCAGCATCAAGGTTAGCTTCAGTTGCACATAAATGAACACACACACACACCCCACCACCACCATCACCACCACCACCACCATCACCTAAGAAGAGTGGCTCAAACATGCAAGGGTGTATTTTATCCAGGTAAAGGAGATCTTGAGGGGAGCAGACGGGGATGGGAAGACAACTCCATAAAGTTGCCAAGCCCCAGGCTCCTCCTGCGTTTCTGTCTGCGTTCCTCTACGTGCAGCGTCCACCTCCAAGCTTCCCTTGTGGACGGGCTGTTTACTAGGAAACCAAAAGGAGGAAGGAGGGACAGCAATGAGGGCACACCTCCCCTATGTGTCCCTTTTCTTTAAGGAGCCATTCAGATGTCCCACACACACCACCTCTGCTGTATCTCATTTATAGAGTTTAGGCTCAGGGCCACTTCTAACTGCAAGGGAGACTGGGAAATGTAGTCTTTCCAACTGGGCACTCTGCTCAGGGTTCTGTTACTAAGGAAGAAGGGTGAAACAGATTTTGGCCAGGCAACGTTCAACCTCTGCCATGCCATCTGTAAAGCCCTGTTGAAATCCCACTTCATTCCTCCTATTCCCAACTTCCGGTGGTCTTAGCATCCCGTGCAACCTTCTAGTCCTTGTCTAAGCAAGCCTTTTATTTTCCAACTTCCATCTCCTGCTATTATTTAGATATTTTACTGCTATTTATTTCTTTTCTCCCACAACGTATCAGAATATGTGGGGTGCAGCTAAAATTGTGCTGTGAGGGAAATTTATGGCATCAGATGCTTTTATAAGAAAGAAGAAAGATCTCAAATCCATAATTTGAACTTCCATTTTAAGAAATTAGAAAAATAAGAGCAAATTAACCTAAAGCAAGCATAAGAAAGGAAATAATAAAAATAAAAGCAGAAATTAATGAAATAAAAACTGAAAAACAATAGATAAAATAAATGGAACCAAAAGCTCAATCTTGAAAAGATCAATAAAATTGATAAACCTCTAGCCAGAGTAACAAAGGAAAAAAAAGAGAAAAGACACAATTTATTGAAAATTACCATTTAAAGGACAATAAGGAAATTTAGGTGAAATGGACCAATTTCTTAAAAGACACAAACTACCAAACTCTCACTCCAAAAGAAACAAATAACCTGAATTGTCCTGCATCCTTTATTGAAGAAATTGAATTCATAGTTAAAAGCCTTCATACAAAGATAACTCCAAGGTTTCCTATTCCCCAAACATTTAAGGAAGAATAATACAGTAATACCAATTCCACATAATAGCTTCCCAAAAAATAGGGGGAAGGAACACTTTCCAACTCATTTTATAAGGCCAGCATTACCCTAACGACAAAGCCAGACAAAGACATTACAAGAAAAGGAAAATACAGACCAATATCCTCATGAACATAGATTTAAAAATCCTTAACAAAATATCAGCAAAATGAATTCAGCAATGTATAAAACAGATAGTATATCAAGACCAAGTGAGACTTACCCCAGGAATGCAAGACTGATTCAACATTTGAAAATCAATGTAATTCGCCATATTGACTGACTGAAAAAGAAAAATCATAAGGTCATTTTACTAGATGCAAAAAGCATTTGGCAAGATTCAACATCTCTTCATAATGAAAACTCTCAGTGAACTAAGAGTAGAAGGAATTTCCTTAACTTGATAAAGGGTATCTATTTTTTTAAAAACCCACAGCTAACATCATACTTAATGGTGAAAGACTGAATGTCTGCCCCTAAGATGGGGAGCAAGGCAAGGAATCATACTGGATTCAATCCTTACCCAATGCAATGAGGCAAGAAAAAGAAATAAAAGGCATATAGACTGGAAAGAAAGATCTATTTATAGATAACATGATTATCTATGTAGAATTCCTAAAGCATCTACAAAAAGCTCCTAGAACTAAAAAGTTAGTTCAGTAAGTCAGAGGATACAAGAACAACATACAAAAGTAAATTGTATTTCTATATCCCAGCAATGAACAGTTTGAATTTTAAAAAAGGTACCATCTACAATAGCACCAAGAAAAATGAGGAACTTAGGTATAAATCTAACAAAATATGTGCAGGATCTGTATGCTGAAAACTATAAAACATGACCAAAGGAAATTAAATAAGACCTAAATAAAGGGATTATTAGAGAGTGCTCTTGGCAAGGAAGACTCAATATTGTTAAGATGTCAGTTCATTTCAAACTGATCTATAGATTCAAAGCAATACCAATAAAAACCCAGCAGAATTTTTTTTATAGATACTGGCAAGCCAATTCTAAAATGTATATAGAAAGGCAAAGCAACTAGAATAGTTGAAGCAATTGTGAAAAGGAACAAAATTTGGGGGCTCACACTACCTGCTTTCAAGACTTACTATTAAGCTACAGCAATCAAGACAGTGTGGTATTGGCAAAAGAGTAGACACAGACTAATGAAACAGAATAGGGAGTCCAGAAATAGGTCCACACAAAGGTAGTGAACTGATATAGTTGGCCTTTTTGACAAGGGTTCAAAGGCAATTCAATGGCAGAAGAATAGTCTTTTCATTAATTGGACAATTGGGCAAGCACGTGGGAATGAAAAATGGTACACCCACTTTGGAAAACAGTTTGGCATTTTCTTATCAAGTTAAATATACACTTACCATATGACCCAGTGACTTCATCCCAAGGTATTCATTCAACAGAAATGAAAACTTACATCCATACAAAACCTGGGCTCAAATTGAACACCACTGAGATGTCCTTCAACTGGTGAATGAATAAACAAATTTTGTTGCATCACATAATGGCACACTACCCAATAATAAAAAGGAACCAACACTTAATTCACCCTTACATCACAACGTGGTTGAATCTCAAATGCGTTTTGCTAAGTGAAAGAAGCCACATCCAAGAGGCTACATATTGAATTATTCCATCTATATGACATTCTGGAAAATGCAAAATTAGAGGGACAGAGAACAGATCCATGGTTTCCAGGGTGTTGGGGGAAGCACTGATAACCAAGAGACAGCACACAGAATTCAGGGGTGATGGAACTACATCATATGGTATGTATGTGACGATGCATCTGCCAAAACTTTTAAAGCTGTATACCACCAAGAGTAAACACAGTGTCTGTAAAGTTTTTAAAGTTAGACGTTTTCCTCTCCTGTTGTGAATTTCCTGAGAATAGAGATTATGATTGCCATTCCCGAGTACTCACTCCGTGCCAGTCCCTACACTAGGTGCCATCATTGTCACCACAACCCTAAGAGGTAGGCGTTATCATCTTCATTTCACAGATGAGGAAATGGAGATTTCAAGAGCTCCAGTATTTCCTCCAAGGATGAATGGCTGGAATTTGAATCCAGGTGTTTTGATGTCAAAGCTCACCCCCCCACCCCCTTTCTACTTCACCATCACGCCCCCGATCATTTTAGCATGCTGCCTAATGACTAGCACAATTCCTGGCACATAAAAGATGCTCAATCAATACTTTTTTTTTGAAGTTTAACATGAGGCAAAAAAGATGTTCCTGAATACCATATAAAGGAGCCTCCTGCTGAATCTCAGGCCATGCAGCCTTCGGGCTGCTTTCCTGGCAGAACAGGACACATCAGCTGCTAAGCTTAATGACAGCTACCTTCTCTGGAGGTGTGCCTTTTAGACATCAAATTATACTGCTGTGGTTTGCCTTCCACTGAGTGCTAATGAGGTCCTCCAGAGACCCCCAGGCTCAGATTTTTCTCAGCAAACATGGCAGCCTCATCTGGGCCAGTTTGGGACTGGGCTTTGGTCAGCATCATCCATCTTCCTTCCATGGAAAGCCATTGAGGCTGCCTCAAAATGGCCAGCTCTGCTGCTTTGTGACAAGCTTGGAATCCCCTCCAAAGAATGCCCCACTCATGGGGCCCCTGAACCTGACCAGGAGACCAGGTGCTCCCACCCCCCATCATCCCTGAATTATGTATGACCTTAGACAAGTCACTTCCCCTCTCTAGTCTCCTCATTGGTGTAAGTCCTTAAGTTCTGATCGCTGCCCAGCTCCCTCCATGTGTGAGGGAGCCAGAGCATGGCTAGGCTAGGGACTTACTTCCAAGGTGAGAGTTGAGAATCCCACACAGGGGTCTTCTTTTATTGGTCCTGCTGTCTCCTCCATGGCTAAAGGGTCAGCATAGAGAAGACCTTTTGGAGAGGAAGAAGGTAAGAAGCTCCTTGGCTCCTGCTGATTTTAAAGATGTGTCTTTGTGTGCATTGGAAGGAGACTAGTCCAGGGTAGAGACCCCCAAGGGCCTATCATAATGAAAACCTGTATTTCTTGAGCTTTTACTACATCCTAGGCACTGTTCTAAGGCTTCAGCCTGCATGATGTCATGCAGTCCTGTGAGCTTGGGCCTCTTATCCCCCCATTTTACAAATGAGGCACTGAGGCTCAAAGTTGTCTGTGGTGACACAGCTAAAAGGTGATGGAGCAGGGATCCCAAGGCAGGCAGCCCAGCTCCAGAGCTCTAGCTTTGGGGAAAATAGGGGGGGAAAAAGCATGACCAGAAACCTGTGGAGAAATGAGGAAGCCACCGGAGAGGGAAATCTCAACACTTCCCAGCCTTCTCTCATTCTTTAGTGTCCTTGGCACCAGGCCTGGCCCAGGTGAAATGTGGAAGGAAGTGAAGTTTTCCTTGGGATTGCTGCTTGTCCTCCCCTCTTCCTTCCTTCCAGAGGTCTGCCCCCCTCCCTCCAGGTGCCCTTTCCAGGGAGTTTGCCTATTAAAAGATACTGCAGGATATTCCAGATCTTTTCCTCCTTGATGGACGAATTTCACACATTAGTTAAGAAGTTCGGTGATCTAGGTGATGGGGGAGTGGGAGAAAGACACTGCCCTAAAATGAGTCCCCAAGGACTGGACATAATGGCTGAGACTACCCCATAAATGTGAGACAGCCCCCCTCCACCTCCCCAGTTAAAATCCTAATGCCGCTGGGGAGAGGAAGCTCTGGAAACAAGCCTTGGCAGGAGCAAGTTGTTCCCATCCTCTTCAAAGTGATGAAAGGGGCCAACTGAGTGGCGGCAGGGCTGGGGCTGGGGGGTCACTGGGGAAATCGGGGTCCACTAGAGCAACATGGGAGGACAGACAAGGAGTGCAGATGGGAAAGTTAGAGGAGGTGGGCTCCACCCACCCTGCTCCCCACTTTGGCTCCTGGCTGCTCCTGCTGCCCCAGCTTCCCATAGCCTCTCCATCCCCCACCACGTCCTGAATCAGAGTGCTGGAGAAGGGGGCCATCAGCCACCCCCACCCTCCATCCTGGGCCAGGGCCTGGCCAGGTGACCCCTCAGAGTGGATCAGGCTGCACTGTCCACCACACAAGGGCTGTCACCAGATCCTCAGCTGCTGGGACAGCTGCTCCCTCCTCACAGCTGGGGTGAGGGCAGGGGCCTGGGGCCTCCAAGGATGCCAGCTGCTCTGCTCCGCACACAAGGAGAGACCCTTTCAAGCCTGGAGCCCTCCCAGCTCCCTGTACGGGGCTGAAACCCAGGAGGGGCCACAGAAAATGGGAGCTGATGGGTGACCTCAGCTGTGTGAGAACAAAGTGATCCCAGAGACAGTCCCAGGAGGGCAGAGCATCTGGGAAGAGGGGTCTTTACAGACCCTTTGCCCACCAACTCCCGTGGGCATGTCCAAGCTTCTCCACTTTCATTTCCAGAAGATTCTCTAGGGACAGGCAGTCCTCCTCCCAGTGCTGGGAAGAGGCTGCCTCGGTGGGGTTATCGATAGTGCCCCTGCCCATTCTCGAAAGTCTTGGAGACGACCTCCCCAGTGCCCCTGCACAAGGTCCCCGGGCACCTTCCCTTGCATTTTCTCACCCTGCCACTCCTTTGCCCCAAGGGCTGGCAAGGCAAGTCCCATTCCATTTCACAGCCAAGGACACCAAGACTCTCAGGTTAAGGCCTTGCTCAAAGCCACCTACCTGCAGGCAGACATGTGCCTCAGGGCCAGAAGGAAGGGCTTGGGGTCTGGGTCCAGCCTCCAAGCACTGTCCTGCTCCATCCTTCATGTGCCCGGGAGTGAGAACTGATGTGTAAACATGCAACAGGTGCCCAAGAGAGACGAGGCTTTCTTTGGGAACACCCCTCAGCCTGTTGACGCCCATCAGTCAAGGGCCACTAGGAACGCACCTGTGGGCCACCCAAGTTGGCTTGCTGATGGCAGCTCTAAGGAAGGAGGTGGCACACCATGGAGAACGTGGCATCTCAGTAGGAGGGGGTTAGTGTTATGGGGGGTGGCCTTGTGTTGGTGACTTTGGGAGAAGGGTCAGGGTCGTGGGGTGCTGTTGGGGAGACGGGTAATTCTATGACTGGGTACTTTTCTTGGTTTGCCACACCTTCTGTGACAAGTACCTCACAATGGACTGGCTTAAACAACAGGAATTTTTTGGCTCATGGTTTGGGGAGCTGGAGCCCAAAAGCAAGGCATGGGCAAGGCCCTACTTTCTCCAAGAGTTGGTAACTTTCTGGTGATGGTGGTCTGCCATCACATGGAGATGTCCTTGGTGGCCTCCTATGGCTCTCTCTGACTTCTGGCTTCTCTGTAAGGCCTCCAGTCACACAGATTAAGGCCTATCCTGATTCACTTTTGCACACCTAAATAGGATTTTATTTACCCTATTCACAAATGAGTCCATACCCTAACTGATCAAACATCTTCAAAGGGTCATATTTGTGAACGGGTTCAGACCCATGGGAACTGATTAAGATTGATGGTGTGTCTTCTGTTGGAGTACATGATTGAGCCTACCACCAGGATCTCCAAGATGCTGATCTAAAAGGTGGAGGAACAAAGCTGGACTAAAGCCGCCCTTGGTAAAGAAGCAGCAGTCCCTGCTGATAGTTGCAGGTGGCAGGTGTTTGTCTATTGTCTGTGCTCCTGCAGAAGGGTCTTATTTTTCTCTTGCTCCTTCATGGTGACAGAGAAGCCCTGTCTGATCTTGGTGTTCCATATAATTATTTATGTTCAACTAGGAGGGCCAGGCCAGCTCCACTCTCCCAAGCTGCTTCTCCTTTGCAAAACTTTATGTTTCTTGTTAGTTTTTATCTAGGTTTAGTTTCTGAGGAACAGGTAGGGTTAGAAGATGCTGAAAGAGCTGAAGGAGATGCTGGTGGGGAGCTAAAGACAGATGGGATAGGATGGCTGAGGAGGAGAGGGGAGGGAGGGGAAGGGAGGGGAAGGAATGGGAGGAGATGGGGGAGAGTGGAGGGAAGGGAGGGGAGAGAAGGGAGAGGGGTGCTGTCACTCCTCAATGTAGAGCTGCAGCTGCCCCACCTCCCATCCCTTCCATAGATGACAGAAAGCCAGGGGTGCACTTCCTTGCTCCACGCTGGTTAAAAGGGGGGTGGGAGTCAGGTGGGTGGATCCACCTCTGGTCAGCTGGGCAGGCCCCCTCCACTCAGGGTGACCAGAGAGGCTCTTTCCTGGGTCCCAGTCGTTGGTCTGTCCCCCAGCCCTCTGGCTCCCGGACAAGCTCTGTAGAGGCCCCGAGTTGGGGCAAATGCTGGGCTGTCCATCCAAACACCCAACTCCCGCAATGGTTGAGGGACCACCAGGCTAATTTAATGTCCAGGTCAGCCTCATAGTGGGAAGGGAACTGAGGTCAGGGTCAGGGAAGATGGAGAAGGTCTTCCTTGCAGACCAGGCCTGAGCAGAAACTCCTCCGGGACACCTCAGGAAATAGCCCGAAGAGAGGGCCCAACCCACAGAGCTGGATGGCAGAGCCCCACCTGCTCCCCTTCGCTGTTTCACCAAGGGGGGTTTCCGGTAGGCTTGGTCTGACAAGGGGTTCTGGTGGGCGGGAAGGTATCTGCGCCCAGGACTGGCCCACCCTTCTCTTTCTTGCACACGAATGGGCTGAATAGCCCTGCCCTCTTCCAACTACAGGGATAGATGATGGGAGCAGGCGGAGGCCTCCTCTCTGAGCCAGAGCGCATCGTGGAGCCGCAGAAGCCGGTTAGCAGTAACAGCAAGAAGCGGCCCGGCTCCCGTTCAACAGCAACGCGGCGCTCTCCGTGCCCTCCCTCCCGCAGCCCACCTGCCCAGGAGGCTGAGGCCCTCTTGACATCTCTGGAGCTCCTGGCCCTGGAGGGAGGCCTGGTTCTGTCTGCAGCAGCTCTCGGGGCCTCTCCCTGCCACGTTGCAACTCCTGCGCAGGTCTAGAAAGTTTCTTCGGTTTGCAAACCCCAGCCATCGCTGTTATCGCTTCAGCTCTTTGCACTCACTGAGGAGGCAGGCAGTTATTTCAAAGGTGTGGAGACTCAGACACTGAGAAGCTGAAGTTGCATGGCATGGCTGGAACCAGGCTGTAAGAAACAATGTTATCATACATTATTATAACATATCATAACACATAATGTTATCGGGAACCCCTTGTCCTTCTTTTCACTCAGCATCTGGGGAGGTGGCAGGTAAGGATGAACAATTTCAGGGTCAGGCAGACCTGACTGCAAATTATTGCAAAAATGACCGGCTGCATGACCCCGGGAGAGTCGTGTCACCTTGCGGAGCCTCAGGTTCCTCACCAGCAAAATGGCAACAAAAAAGTTGCTGTTTCAGAGTGTTGTGAGGATGAAATGAGATAACAGATGAAAACTCTTACTATGGTGTCCAACATATGGGGAGTGCACAGTACACAAGCGTTCTCACTAACCTTTTTTAAATGGTCTATTTTGAAATAATTTCAAACTTACAGAAAAGTTGCAAGACTACTCCAGTGTGTATTTCCTAAGAACAAGAATAGCCTTTGACATAACCACACCATAGTTATCAAATTTGGGAAATTTAACCATGATACAATTCTCTTATCTAATCTGAAATCCATATTCCAATTTTATCTGTTATCCAGTCAATGGGAAAAACCTGCTAGGAAGAGATCAAGAATTATTATTGATTCTTTTTGTTTGTAGACTGAGGGTATATGGTCAAAGTACTGTGTTCAAAATCACTTGGGTTACTTTTTTTTGGTTTTCCTTCAATGGGGTTATTTTATTCATTTGAAATAGTTGTGTTCATTTGTTGCCATTTGAACTCAATTTTAGGACTCTCCCATTCTTGTTGATTTAAGTTTAGTTTTTTAATATATGGAATATTAACATAATGCCAAATATCAAAAGTACATAAAGAGGTATACTGGAAGAAGGTTAACTCCCAGGACCCCCCCCCATGTCCCTTCCCACCCTTACCCTTGTAGAGAACCAATTTCTTTATTCTTTGATTTATATTTCCTGCGTGAGTTTTAAAAAAATAAGTAGCTACATGCATTTTTAAAAATTTCCCTTCTTTCCTACATAAAAGACAGTCTGCTCTATATTGTCTTTTGCATTTTGCTTTTTTTACTTAATGGATCCTGAAAATCACGCCTTGTCAGTTCAAAGAGGTCTCTTCATTCACTCTGACAGCTGCACAGAACTCCTCCGTGTGGATGTTGCATAGTTTATTCAACCGGTCTCTTATGTTTTGACATTGAGATAGTTTCCGTATTTTGCAATTACAAATAACACCTCCAGGAACCACCTGTACACATGCACTCTACTGCTGCTGGGGTGTATCCTCAGGGTAGATTCCTGGAAATGTGATTCCTGGGTTGAAGGGTAAATGTATATGAAGTTGTGTGAAGTATTGACAAATTCCCCTGCGTGGGGCTGTACATTTGCACCCTGGTCAGCAGCGTGTGAGAGCCCGTTTCCCTGCTGCCTCGCCAACAGAGGGCATTGTCAAGCTTTTGAGTGTTTGCCAGTCTGATGAGTGAGAAATGGTATCTCAATGTAGGCTTATCTAGCATTTCTCTTAATGTGAGTGAAGGTGAACATCTTCTCATA